>JAQFYE010004509.1:0-13286 GCA_034694305.1 Protaphorura glebata
AAATCCCCATCCTCCCCGTGTTAATGTGCCACCAACCAGAAAAATAACAAATATTTCTAGCACCAGCGAGGTTTGGAATTACCTAAGTACAGAGCATTCACGAAAAAGAGCCGGATTGTTTGATTTCGTTTTTGGCGCAGTAACTAGAATTTATATTAAATAGTTAGAAATATTTAATATGCGAACAAATACATTACAGCCAACATCTATTGAATGTGTTACACAACATTTCCAGCATAAACCCAACAGATTTGAACTGAAACACAGATTTTTAGTTATTTACAACAGTAGACCTAACGCATTAGAAATCACAGCCTGACTGTAACATAAATTCTTATCACAACGCCAAAAATAGAATCAAACAATCCGGCTCTTTTTCTTGTACACACTGTACTCATGCTTATGAAACGAAATTACTGTATGTATAAGAATCAATTCTTCATTTGAAGTATGAATTTTCTCAAAATCACTGCTTAGAAATATGTATTATCCCACAGTTTCTTAAACTAGATTTTATGTCAATATGTCTTTAATAGTTTGACTTTGAATAGTTAATTCAACCGAGATTATATCAACTAAAGATTTTGAAACAAAAGAAATTGACGGACTTGATCAGAATTTGCTGGCATTCGTTTTAATTGTATTAACAACAGACTGCTAGTTGATGAATTAATTTGGTCACCGAACCGAATATACCGGCATTGCAACATTTCTTTTAAAAATGTACGGATTGGTTCCGTAAATCATCGGCCCAGTGGTAACCTTCGGTAATCTTATTAAATAAAACGCACCCCCTTCGGAATACGTATTTTTGTCTCTGTCAAACCTGTTATCTTATCTTCACGAGCTTTTATTTCAAAGATTTATTGAGTCTGCTACGTATTTTCACTGATATGGTATTTTTGAAAACCGAAGAATATTACGAAGATGTTAGCGACGATTAACGGTTCACAACGGCAGATTTGTATATGAAGAACCGATTAGATCATTTCTTCAAAGTAGCTGTGAAATCCACATGGCAGATTTATTACTCTGCACTGCGCGATTTACTTAAGGCGGTGTGGGCAGATGATGTCGATGTGTTGATTCTTGACTGTCTCCGTTGGTGGTTTTATGTCGTTCTACGCCAAGGATCTTAATTTAGAAAATTTTAATTTCCTGGTGAATGTTGGATTTTAATGTGTTACTTGACTTTTTCTACAGCTCCTAAAACTCCGGCAGCCTTTGCGGGTCAAAGAGTACGGCTCGAACGTGCCAGAATGGGTGATTTACTCAAAGCAAAGATTCAACAACGACCGGCGAGACAAGAATTGATTCGCCAACACATCCTCGAAGGTAAATGCCAGGAATGATGTTTATTATTTCGGAGCTTTAAATCATAATTAGAGTTTGAGCTTGATTTGGATAATGACTCGAGTTTGCAAGAATGCAGAAATACAAAGTTTAGCCTTCGCTGAAATTATTACGTGTAAATAAATAAATAAATAATGTCAACAGATTCAAGTCTGGCCAAAATAATTTTAATTGACATTTATTTAGTTGTAAACTTCGAGTGTCCGCCCTCGTTTTAAATTTATATGGTATCAATAGGACCGTCCTGAGTGAATCCTCAATTTTTGTGCGCATAAATAATAGTTACGTTTTGTGTAACAAAATGTTATCATTTCTCAAAAAATTTAATTTTGCTAAGTTTGGTGTGAGGCAAGGATACTATCCTTGGTGTGAGGGTTGTTGTATGTATGGATACAAATTGTTTCCGGAATTTAAGATTTAGGAATAAGCATGTACGAATGCACTATCGAATAGGCACCACCCACGGACCCACCCACAATACAATTCCTGATTATCCGTCCTAGTGGTTCCCTGTTATCTAATTTAACGATACCCTGCACCACTCAAACGTTTTTGTAAACATGGATCAGAGAGGTCACGTGTCCACGTGTCCACGAATTAGCAAGATTTCCGATCTCTCTTACAAGTACAATCCACATTAGGTAAACTCGTAATTTTAAAGTACCAATAAATCTTTGTGTTAGGCTCATACGCCGAAAACGGGGTTTGGCCGTTTAGCTATTTCCCAAACCCCGAAAACATGTGTTTAATTATAAATTTCAAACTTAACTTCAGTTAAGTTCGTTTAGGTTATGTCAAATCCCCACATCTGGGGTAATTTCAACGGGGTATGGCAAAACGCTGTTTTCGGCGTTTGGCCGTTTAGAGCGGCCAAACCCCGTTTTCGGGGTATGAGCCTAACATTTATAATAAATATTTTTCCCTGTTTCCCGTAAAATGTGTTAAATAAACGAATCTCTGGAGTAGTTGACTATATCAATGATATCGGATTTACCAAGTGGATAAAGATAAAAAGTGAGAAGAAAAATGATTAAATTTTAAGCATGGATTAGGACGTCAATGTTAGTCCTTAAAATTGCATCTGAAAATCTTTTTAACAAGTTTTAGTACTTAAGTCACTTATAGCTGAGGACAGAGAAAGCACTTAACTTGGGTTAAGCTATGAGAGCCAAGTTTATTTTTTCTTAAGTTTGTAGTTTGTGCATAAATTTTTCATCCAAGGTCCTTAGCACTTATTGCTATTTTGTCTAGCAGGGCGTGCGGAATGCGTTCCATGTAGTCAAACCAAGTTTCCTCTTTATTTTGGCCGTGTATTTTTAGTTTCTCCCGTCACTCTTGTCTCCGTGGACTGAAACGTTTGTAGAGTCGTAAGTTTTAGTGGAAATGAAGCAATGGTATCATTATTTTTATGCTAACGACAACTTGTAAAATTCAATTAGATCATGTGGATTTTCTAATGACAGTAAGCAGAATTGTGTTCGCCATTTACAGTAATTTGATTAACTTCAAAGATTTTGTCGACGCCCTTACAGTTATGATTTATCAGGCCAAACCAGATATCCGTATATAACTTGCGTACTTTGTATGTTTGAATGCAGGGGTTAGCAATCGAACGGAAAAACAAACAAACAGACCAACCGATCTAGTTTCAAGTTTCAAGATATGCGGATCAGCTTGCCCATTTCGTGATTCCAGGTTTAGTTGATGAAGAAATATTCACTCTTATCAGCGTCTGAATTTATAGAAACCGACAGTAATATCCAGAATAATGTTTACATAAATTTGTATACAATAATGTTTACATAAAATACTGCTAGGATGGAATTCTCATCATTTGGTTAATTCTATGTATTGTCGCTAACATATAGTCTTTTGGAAGACAGAGTTTTTACTAATTATAGTTCAAAATCAGTAATTTTGGAGGCAGAAATGCATTTGGACAGTACGCTCAAAGACTCGACAGAATCTGCAATCTGCACATGCAGGTTTTCCCAAATGCTAAATGCAATAAACTTTCAAACAATATTAGTATGTTAGGGAAATTAACTCCACTTTTACAAGCTGGAGTTTGCTCTTTTGCTCGAAATACTACAAGAAGAGTCTTGACATTTCAATTATTTAGTAGTGTGCTTTCAAGACAAGGGTGTCGGCATGCAAGTCATCGAATTCTTAATAATACACACAAAATACCTACGAATTCTGAATTCCGAGTGGCTCGTTGTCTTAAGAGGTTGAGCTGAACGTGGAGGCATTGTAGGGAGATCATGTGCAAGCTGAAATTGGATGCGTGAAGCTCATTCATATAATTCTCCTATTTTATTTTTCAGATTTATTTTGCAAGCAGAGCAGACAGAATGCAAGTCTGTTTGGCTGGCGCTATACTGGTTAGAATTTGCACTGCTGGTTTTTACAAATTGCGCGGAATGAGAAATGGACTTCCGCATATTGTAAAATATAGAGTACAGCATTGAATAAAAATTGTAGTAGAAAATAGAGCCGTAAAATGACTTGAGACGATTTCCGGGTTGCAGTTATATTTATGCGTTCACATAATAGAATGAGATTGAATGCACTTCGAATTTACATTGAAGATTAACCGGTGCTTTAGTTTAAATAGGAAAATAGCCGTAACGGGTTGTTAAGAAATAGTTTTGCAAAAAAAATTGGTCGCATGCCATTTTATATCGTTGACCTCTCTGATAATTTATGGGAAAAGCACGACACTTATTATTCCATGTTTAGTTAAATTTTAATTTAGACACTGCAAATGCGGTCTGGGTAGATTTTAGCAAGGAGTATTACACTGTTTTAATTTTATAAACCCTCCACAATCAGTACATTGTATTTAGCTAATGAATTCAATCACTTTTGACCACATTCTTTTGAACTGTATGTGATTTTTTTAATCAATTATACAAATTTCTAATTTATACTTCCAGTTGAGAATTATTGTAAACTAAAATCAGCAGTTTTTCCAGATTCTCTATAATACATGGGGTACATGGGGTATAATACATGGCCGAATTAATAGGAACGAAAATAATGTTGTAAACAAAATGTTAGAACAAGTTTTATTTGTTTGAGTAGTACTATACTAAAATAGGATTGGCTAATTAAATTGAAATATTGTACCTGTCTGAACTTCGTACTGCTTTCGTATTATTAATTTAACGCGTATATTTTCTTTTCTTTTGACAGATAGTAACGCTCGAGTGGCTCCGTCTTTAGCGGAAAAGCAACGGATGTTGAAAAGAGCAAGGGTAAGTAATTAATATTACTAAGTTACGGTCTGATAGAATTATTCACCTATTTAGTATTCAATACTTCTGATTCTTTAGTTGGCTGACTCTCTTAATGATCATCTCATTCATCGACCTGGTAAGTGATAAAATTATTTATAATTTTATACTAACAATACACTGTATAACAATTAGCACTTATTGAGACTTCCAGTATGAGTGTAGGGGTTGTATTAGTAATTCCCAATTTCCATTTGCCAAAGTTGTTCAGCATTTCGTCGTTGGTGTTGATGAACGACCAACACAACATCGACATTTCGAATTCATGTATTTTGTCGTTTCAGGACCTCTCGAGTTGGTTCAGAAGAACATTCTGCATGCTCCGGATGCTATAATTGAACAAGCCATCAAAGGTAAGAAGCTTCATTTTATATGTACTTGCCAACTTTAAAACTATGAAGTAGTTCTCGTCGTAATTGCTCCAGTCAAAATTAGTCGATACCATGCTGACACTGAATGCACCAGAGTCCTAATTGCAATATCTCTGAATATGGTAAAAAAAATGTAGGAAAGTCTAGGTTGTACATTCTTGCCCCAGAGCATTAGAGACTTTCCGCAATTATTGAATCTAAGACAATATTGCATTAGTGAACAGCAATCGATTCCTCGTACTCTAGAATCCGACTTCGAAAATTGTAACAAAGACTTGTTTTTAGGTAGATTGTAGGATCTCGATAGCGCTTCTGTAAACGAGCAAGCCATTTGCTTTTGATGCTTTGGATGTCTTACAGCCTCACAATTTTAGGTTTTAGTTAGTCCCAAATCGTTAACTCGTTTTTTCTTTAAGAAAATATTTTATTGGCGGTTATAATGAATTTACTTGTTAAAACGTTATGCTCAGTTGGTGAGACAATTGCCCTGGTTTTGACCTTTGGTTTTGCTTAACTTACGTCATTGCGAGTACTTACATTATTGTGACTCTGTGTTGTAGTTGTAGATAACTAATGCAAGAGGGTGTTTTTGTAAGTTATGAGCGTACGGTATTAACTTGCATGTTAAGAATCTGAAAAGAAAAGAGGCTAGACATATTTCTTAGCTCTTAGGCCTGGAGTCTGCATTCTAAAAAATATCGTCTGGAGCTAGTGGAAATATTTTTGGATTTGTGACATCAGCTGGTCAATATGGAATTGGTTTTTACGGAATTATTTCTCTCAACGCCAATTTCGGAGTTAAAATTTTGGGCTATAATTTTTTGGAAAGACACAACTAAGTTTAGCACCTAAGTCTGACCAGTCTTCAGGACTTCCTATATTTTCATTTTCAATCCGTTTTTTTCGTCGATATCTCAGACTGAGAAAACTCACATATAACTTTAGCTCACCTTTAACGCAAGTTGTCAGTCATATTCACAAAAGTAGTTCACGTGTGCCTACAAATGACCAAACTTTGTCGATTTTCAAAGTTTGACTTTGATATCAAATAGCGTTAATTGCACTCCCTTAATTTTAATTGAATTCGTTATATATGCCGATTGTCTGACTCAACCTTCTTGCCGATTTCGGGCTTTAACTTTCAGTATAATTTATGAATATTCAAGAAACATTCAATCCTGTTTCCAAAAATGTGGAATTTTTACAGATTGGCACAGGTTTTAATATCAAACGCTCATTACTTAAAATCTACCCTCGTATAATGTGATGGCAGCCTTGACTTGAAGTCTGCAGTAATCTTTGTGAGATATCTATCTGAAAGAACACACAAGCCATGCAGTGGTAAATGTTAAGGATCTCTCGATCATTAATTCAAGCTTAATATGTATTCTGAGTGCATACTTGTAGATAGTAAGGCTCCTGTAAGTAGCAGTTTAGTGGCAATTTTTGCGGTGAAATGGTTTAAAATTATGAGAGTTAAATGACATGAGAGCAAGGGAACTTTTCTGTTGACTTCTGTTGTCTCTCCTCCTTGTGACGATTTTTCATTTTTCCTTCTTTCAATCAATTCTTTTAGTAGAATTAACAATTATTGTTAATTCTACTAAAAGAATTATTAGTAATTAGCATTTTTTTCTGTATGTAGTAGTAATGACGTTTGCTCGATTATGTTGCTTTTCTTTGCGTCCACTCCAGACCTGGTGAAGGCCTCGACTGATGCAAAGAAACTTTGAAAAGTTATTCATAATTTTCGATGAACGGAAACGATAAGCGATAGCCGTTGGATCCGGGAACTAATACTGACTGGTACACCGTAGACCGTACTAACGGTGAAAAAAATGTACAAATCTTGGAATTTCAATTTTCATTGTACTTTACACATGCCGAGCTTTATTTTTGGCAAAAACATTACACATTTTTAAGTTATTTCAAACTGGCTTAGTTTACTTTTGTCAACCCTTACTACTTGCATGTGGGTATGAGGGCAAATGACATGGTTGGCCGATAATCATATCGTAACTCTTGTTAGAGAATTTATGTTAAAGTTGCACTGAACTGAAGAGACACTTGAGATTGAGACTGAGTTCTTTTCCGATTCTTACGACTCGTTCTTGAGAAATCACAATTCCAATTCGTTCTACTATCGAGTGCTGTGGAAAAGAAACGAGAAAGATTGCCAAGAAATGAGTAGGAAATATTCAGGAGAAGAGGACAGATAAAGATGACATGTTTAGCCCATTTGGCTCAACCCACCGATCAGTTATTTATCAAAATCTAAAGAAGTTCGACACTTGAAATGAACCTCCTGAGACTTGCGACAGAGACTTTGACACTGGAAAGAAATTACTGATTTCCTTCACTGAGTGTGGCTGAAGTGAATTTTTACAGACATAATGACACATCTTTTTAGGTTATGTCCTAGAGTTGGACTGTTTTTCAAAAATAGTGGGAATTTTACTGTCCCAATCCTCAAGGTTTAGAAAGAGTAGGTGCTAAATTGTTGTAATGTTTATCTTTTGGATAGCACTGCTGATGGGTTTGATTCTGAATTTATTACAAGTACTATGGCGATCTCCTCTTATTAATTTTCAGGGTTACGTCGTCAGTAGTGAGGATGATTTACAATCATCACTAGCATTACTTAGGTCGGTTCCGGTTCGAATCGGCATGACAGCTTCAGGAAGGATTAGTCAATTCCAACGGGCATCAAATTGAACAGACGAGTAATTCTGTAGAATCCTGGCAAAAGCATTCCATGTTAGCATATAAAAGTTTTAGGAGATGAACTGATATTTTTGAGTTCGAATTAATGATTTCATGCAAGATATTTTGGTGTGTTTTATTTCATATGTTGGATTTAGTTACAATTTTGCTTTCTTTCTCTTAGATCCAACTCTGCATGAGTACAGGGAAGTGATATAGGCTGGTTGTTGAGTTAGCCTAGCATAATTTCGTTTAGTTTACTCGTTACTATTTTTCGTTTGCCTTTACACCTATTTTCCATACAAAAATCATTGTGAAAATTGTTCGTCCACGGTCTCTTTGAATTTCACCAGGCAGAAAGCTGACGTCCTGAGCTGTTCGGATTATTCAATATGCGGTGTCAAATCTCTAAGTATAAAACAATTTCCAACAAAAAGAATTTTGCCATCGTCGGGGATCATTTACTTGAGCGGCTCCTCCTAAGATATTCTTTTTTAAATTCACCGAACAAATTCCTGGATAGACAACTAAAACAGGTGGACATTTCACCTCGTAATGAAAGAAGCCATATAATTGGGGGAAGGAGAAGACTCGATTTTTTCCTCTTAGAAAGAAGACTTTATCCCAGTTGGGTTGTTATGATTTGAACAAATCACTTCAGTTGTCTTCGCTTGACTACTCGCATTGCCAAAATTTTTGTCGCTATTTTTGACTGGAATCCAGGGAGGGATTGCATTCAGTGTCAGAGAGCAACAGCTATTCACGTTCCAAACCCATTAATCCTTTCGCACGAACACAAGTCTTAATCTAAATTTTCAAATGTCTTTTTCAATTCATTCCAGAGGGTGTTGTGCCCTTCAAGGCGACATCGGAAGGTCATGCATCAGGTCCACAGCTTCCAAACGAGTACAATAGTGAGGATGACTCTAGTTCGGACATGTCCTCCCCGGCTGAAACGCCGGACCAGTCCCAAGCGTCCAAGTCTGTGTCATCTTCGTCGCCAAATTCCTCACAGGCCTTAGCAGCTCCGCCACAAAGCCCGAAAGCAATACCGATGATCTTGTCAACTTCACCGACCTTATCGGCCAATGTAACACCAACAGTCACTACGGTTATTACCCCGACCACTCAGCCAATTCATGTCGTCACACCCACGCAACAAATCCAAAACCAAATTCTTTCCAGGATTGTCCAAGCTGCTGTGACGTCATCAACTACTCCACCAGTCACGAGTGCTCAGTTGACGCTGAACAAGTTGTCACAACTTGACCCTCAGCAATTAAATGCGCTCATGAATAGTATGGCTGCCCAACAGCAACAACAAGCTGGTCAAGGTCATGGTAGTCGGGCATTCGTAACCCCTCAGGGCATTACATTCACTCCACAATTCCAACAACAACAACATGCGTCCACGTCTAAGAGTAGAAGTAGTAAAAAGAGCAGTAAAACAAAATCACAACCTAAGGCCAGACAAATTAAATTTCATGAGTACAAAGGTCCGCCGTCTGCTCAGAAGGGACTTCCACCCATTCAAACACCACAATCAGAGAGTTCCTACGAACTTTTGTTGCAACAACAACAATTGTTTCTTCAATGGCAACTTGAATGGCAACACAAGGTAAGCAAGGTCATTAGAGTCACCTCTTCTGTATTGACACTCCGTCTTCTTTCGAACACCTTGTTTAATCGAACTATGATTATTCAATGTTCATTAAAACGGCTTCCAACTTCTGAAGTTTTCGTACATTGAACCAGTTACCAGCTCCAATCCGTTTTGGCTAGTTCATGTATATCTAATATTGTATTTTACAAAATCAGCCAAACAAACGTCACAACTATTATATTTGACTTCGTGGTTTATTAATTTGATCGTATTTTAACGTTGACAGTATCCGCAAATCATTCTACCCGTTGTGTCCAAGTTGACCTCACCGTCGGAAGCAACTGGAAAATTGGCATCAGCCATTTCAGCAGCAGCTGCTGTTTCCATGCACTCAATTCAATGCACAAGTCCAACAATGGCTACCGCAACAAATCCAACCGTTCTGTCTCCATCTACCATTTCTGCTGTATCAAATATTGGAGCAACAATTCCTTCCACAACCACACATAATCAGCCCATCGCACCTGCACCCCAAGTTTCTGCCGCCGCTCAAACGTTTGTTTTTGAAAAATCCCCATCCGCTCCAATCCTACCAAATTCCTCCACCATTCCTTTCAGTGTGATGGTCACCTCTAGTTCTTCCACTCCGACGACGTTAGAGTTAAGGCCGACAACAGCCGTAGGAGGTACAGCGACTGCTCAAACGTCCGGATTCACTGAAATCGTTTCAGCAGTGAAAAATGAGTTGCCAAAGGTCACGAGTCCTGCTAACAATGTTACGGTGTCATCTCCAACAAAGCCATTCGGAACAGGAACGCCGAATTTAAATATGGCCAAATTGAACGATTGGAAAGTGAGTGATTTGAAGGCAGAGTTAAAGAAACGAAATTTGCCAGTATCGGGAGCAAAACCTCAGTTAATTGAACGACTGAAATCCTCGGACCTTAGTTTGCAAGATGAATCGATAAGTACTACGACCGGAACTACGGTGAAGACGAATGGAAATAATAATCGACCTGTAACGATTGTTAAAAATGAAGTTCAGATTGTCGAGAGTTCTTCTGTGGATGAGATGATGGATGTAAATGAAACTCCTACAGCGACCCTGCAACAACACCAGCAACAACAAATTGAAAATATTATAAATTCGAATCAAAATAAGAATGCAGAGAAGAAAGGAAATTCGAATTCGACGAACACGAATTCAAATGCGAACACGAAGAGTGCATTGACTGCAGCCATGATAGCTTTACTGGGAAAGAATAATATAAAACATAATAATAATGGAGGTGTGATTCAAGTTTTTAACTCACTGGCTAAAAGTAACGGGATGAGTGGGAATGTGAATTCAAACGCCGCCAATAGTCCGACAGTTGACACTGAAAATAGTGGTAAAAAGGGAAATCCGAACGGTATAGTCGTTGTTGATGAAAATCTGATCAGGGAGCAGCAGAAGCAAATTGAACAGTTGCAAGAAGCTCTGAAAAATTCGCAACAACAGTTACAGCAAATGAAATTGTCCCAGCAGGTAATTTCACCTGAAAACTTTAGATTTTCTTTAGTCGAATATATTTTGTTGGTCTCTCAGGCATGATTCTGAGTGAACTGTCAGCAATTTAGTTTTGACTCAAGGTCAGAGTAGTATGGATAAATATTTATATTTTTATGATTATTCATTTTTGTTTACTTCAATTTTAACTGGAAGAGCATAGTTATAAATTAAATTGCTAATTTCTCACATTTTTTTATAGGGCGGAGGACAGAAACACCGTCTCGCCCTTCAGCAACATTTGCAACACAAAATGCAACAGCAAGCTTTGCAAACACAACTTCAAAAGCTGATACATTTGCACTCGCTGCAACAACAGCAACAACAACAACAACAGCAACAACAAAAACAACAGCAACAACAAAAACAACAACAACAGCAACAACAACAACAGCAGGAACAAGTGGAACCTGTAAACACTGTCCAGATTGGAAAGATTTTTATACCCCAAAAAATTCAACCGCAACCCCAACCTCAGAAAATCCAAATCTCCCCCCAACAACAACCCCAAAAGGCTGTTTCGTTACAGAAAGAAAAATCTTCAACTCAAACCGTTAAATCTCCAAGGAATGATGTTACAACAACTGCAACAACCCCTTCAAAGATTCCATTTGCAGTCGTCCAAATAGCCACAACAACCACGACCCATCTTCAAACTTCTAAAAATGCTGAAGACAATTTGAACAATATTCCACAACTTCAAATCTCGGAAACCAATAATTCTGCATTCCAGGTTCGTCCTTGTCTTTGAACATTTTATGTTCAATTTATAATTTAATTTCTTGTTTGAAGTCACCAAGATCTTTTGATTCCATGTGAAATTGGCGAAAGTGAAGTTGGAGAATATTTTTTTTTGCCAATTTCACCTAATTTTGACCAGTTGGCAAATTAAAAAAACTGAGATTGAAGTTGGAAAAACAAAAGATTTATTAAAAATCAAAATCAAAGACAAATTGAAAAAGTACGAACAAAAAAAATAGAATCACTTGTGGTCGGGTACGTGTTGAACTGTCGAGCAATTGATTGGCTCCATTTCTTGAAGGATGGGAAGTTGGACTTCTGGCTGTACTTTTTGCAAAGTTGCTAAACATTGTGGTTCATTCGACGGTATTTCTTTCTCTGCAATCTTTTTCGAATCCGAAATTTTAAATTTGCCAACTTCACTTTGCCCGAATTTTAGATTTGCCAATTTCACTTTCGTTATCACTTTCGTTATCACATTATTCTTCCATTATCACCGGACACCGATCAAAAATTAAATTATGATGTTTTTGAGTTATGTTTTTAAAACAAAAATTGAATGTAATGACTTCGATTAGATTGGCAAGAATGAATCTGGCCAAGGTTCCAAATCAATTCCGGACCCGATAAACCATTCGGACCAAATGGATCATTCCTGGTTGCTCAAAATTAATGAAGTCCAGCCAGAAGACTCGGATTCCAGAATTGGTATCATCAAAAGTTACCCAGGTTTATTTGAAAGTCTCGTTGCGAGTGAGCCCAAGGAAGAGGAAAAGGTAGTTATTAATTACTGAGAATGAAATTTTATTACCCAAAAGAATTTCGAATAGCGTTACATTTTTTATTCACAGCATCCAGCACAAACTGTTTCACCAAATGCCAAATCAGAGAAAGGTTTTAAAAGTCAAATGGTGGATGACGTACTTGAAATACTTATACGAAATGGAGGTGAGATTTTTAATTCGTAAATTGATGATATTACTTTCAAGTCATTGAGCCTTTTCGCCGAAGTTCCAATTGAAATGGAATATTTCCCATTTTAAACTTTTACAATGTTCAAAATTAGAGTTAGTCTTTTCTTATATATTTAATTTATTCTGTCTAGCCGACACTTAAAATATAAAAACAATACGAGTAGACCGATTTATTCATTATTCCAGTATTTTCAATAGTCGTTCCCATAAATATTTGCATAATTTGTTATAATTCGTGGTAGACTTTAGTATTGCCAGGAAATATGAAATATTCCAGTTTTGAATTAGTTCTCGAGTAATTCAAGAACGAAATCCAGTATTTTAAATTCTATAAAGCTCGGATTTTTAATAAGAAATTGTTTATCTTCAGAAATTAGTCGAAATTAAATCTGTAAATAAAATTAAAGTGCTAGGGTTAATTATTGATTCAAATTTGAACTGGACTACACAGGTACAAAATATATCTAAGAAATGTAATAGTATCCTTTATTCACTATATCCTATTCAACATTTGATCAATCAAACAAACAGAAAACTATTAGTAAATGCCTTAATACTGTCGAATATTCGTTACATGATTCCTGTCTGGGGTAATTGTTCAAATATACTTATCAAACAAATTGAAAAAATCATTAGACAATCAGGAAGGTTTGTTCTTGGACTACGTAAATTTGACCAAGTCAAGAAACTAAT
>JAQFYE010004510.1:0-13280 GCA_034694305.1 Protaphorura glebata
AATCGGATCGGTGGTCTTAGTCGGATTCAAACCAGCCAGTTAGTTTTCGTGCCAGTCAGGAGACATTCGGATAAATTTGACAGATTTGGTGAGACGTTTTATGAAAGTTGTCATTGGCAAAAGTGCTTAAAAAACTGAGCTATCGGAGCACGGCCGCGAGCTGACACACACTGGTCTTCATTCTTGCATTTACTGCCGCGCTGTTTTTATTAATAGCGAGTGTAACTAGCATTTCAACGAAATTTGGACATATCTCGCAAGACGTGTCATTATATTTTGAAGGCAATGGCTATCTTACACTTTAAATTGCTGAAAAAATAAAACAATTACGGCGAATCAGTAGATATACTTAGCTATGAAACACCCTGTAAAAGGTAGCGTATGCTGAAACGCCTCATTCATTTCACTCCCTTAAGGACCTCATATCTAACTTCTGACACGCAGGGATTAATTCGTGTTACATATACCCGAAAGTGGTTGTTCTAATAGAAATATGAGATATGCATTTCGCAAAGACCTATCTTAAACTACATGAACTTTTGAACCCAAAGTGCGCAAACAAATAGACATGAGCGTATTAGCACACTTGATTAAGCACAAAAATAAAAATAACACTGGTGGTTTCAGTCTGGACATGTCTATCCTGAGATTTGCGATGACAGGATTCTAATATCCCACATTTTGTGTCAAGTGATGGCTTATCGTCTATTTCTACCACGGAAAAACCTCTAACCCTGCTATGCATCTTCAATGTTCGTATTTTGACGAGTTTCTAAACTACACTGTCACCACACTGCACTGACTGCGTTATAACACTCGTTGGACATCCTCGCGGTACCTTTACTTGCCTACCCCATCAGGGCACGAGTCTGACTCAAGGAACCGAAAGTTAGAATAACCCATTAATATGCAAAGTAGAAACCCGAGAGTCTAGGAAAAGTCGAGATGAGGAGTACGCGCCACCGGAGTCGAAACCCGACTGGCCCGGTAACGGATGGCAATACTAGTATGCTGTTTTGGTTGTGGTATTAATTGGACTGGGCAAGGTGACAGATTTTCCTAACGCTCGTCCCGCTCTTTGCCACTCCTATTCTAAATCTAGGCCATCCATACTACTCAAATTCATACTTACGATTAGTTTTCTCGTCTTCTGCTTCACGAAGAGACAATCGATAAGGGACTTACTGTAGGTGTAAATGTGATCCACAACCGAGGAGGAACACTGCAAATACATACCGGTACATATGGAATGGATTGTAAGACAATCAATGAATGTGAGAAAGTAGAATGTAACCCAATCCCTTCAAATAAGTCACGTTGATAATGGACTGTACCAAATCGGAAATTGTCATTTAATTTGTAATTGTTGATATTAATTTTGAAAGTAAACGGTGGGAAGCTAACTTGGAACAGTTTACCCTAATACAAGTTACTCTACTATATTGTCCTCTATTTTGTAACTGAGGTATGATGGCCGCCGTCACTTGGTAGTTGTCCATCCACAAATTACTTCATCCATACCGTCCTTACGATTAGTAACTAGTCGAATAATACATTTGAAAAATTTAGGCCCCTCGGGTCCAAGCCGTGAATGAATCTTGAAAATTGCATTCCTTCACCTGTATTCCCTAAACACCGGGATAAGTTGAATTCACCAGAATTGAAGAACGAGTAAATGTACTACAGGGTGTCCCAAATGAATAAACCGGCGTTCAAAAATTCATTATTTCGAAAACATTGCTTAGAATTTCCAAAGCAAGCCACGTAGCACCCGTCTCTAAAAGCGATTTTTTCGTCGCACTGATAAACAATGACAATTGATTTGGGCTTGAAGTCGGTACATCTCCCTTGTGAACCAGTGATTCCCTCCTAAATTCCCACGAGTATCCAGTTTTCCCTTCACTAGAGCAGCGATTAATTATCCACCAGTACGATCGCGTTTGTAAATTAAATTCGGGGAATCCTCTTTCCTAGCCACTTGAATATTAGGGGTGTCACCCCACCACCTCTGCGTTCCGAACCATCATCGAGTAACCACACCAACGGGACTCGCCACACCCATGGTAACCTATGTTGTGGCGTTTTACACAGAGTACCAATGGTAGTTTAGAGTGCTCAAATTCGAAATTCATTTTGTATGCAACCCGGGACCTTCGAAGGACCAGCACCCGAGATCCGAAAACCCCCAGTGCATAAATTATTTCCAATCCAGGATCTCCGAAGCGCATTCCTAGTCAATTGATGAGTTCAGACTGAAGATAGACGCTCCGAAAAACCCGATTGCATAAATTAGAAGTTGTAAGCAATCCAGGACAGTCGGAGCTCTAGCCTGCTCAACCGATGAATTAAGACTGTGGACCGGAGCTCCGAAAATCCAGAAAAGGTCTTAATAAAGTGAAGCACGAAATCATCAGCATTCAATTTCTTTAATGTAAACATTATAATTGAGTAGTCCATTAGCATTTTTATTCATAAAATATGTTGGTTGATCGACATCCGACAATCTCCGGAAGGTCACACTCCTTATGTGCAGGATTGAAGTGAAGCTGACTCGGACATTGATGAAGGACGGATCCTTGATATCCACACTGATAATAGCTTTCGCAACTACTTGGATTCGGGAATCTAGTTCCGCACACTTCGTTGTTGCAGTCCACAGGATTGCCCGGTTTTTCAGTCGTTGTTGTCATCGGAGTTGTAGTCTTTGATGTAATGGGAGTCGTCGTGGTTGGAGTGGTTGAACTTGGAGGCAAGTCGATGTACATAATCTCATCCCTACGACTACTGCCAATTGATCCACCGAACAAGTAAATTCTGTTCAGTTTCTTAACAAAAGCACAACCGTGGAAATCAAGGTTTGTAGGAAGATTCGTAACTACAACATTCAGAACTTCGTTCGTTAAGGGATTAAATATTGCCACCTGTCCATTAGTACTTGGAGATCCTCCAATTATGAACGCCTCTGTTCCTGTCCAAATGGCACAAGAATAATATATCTCTAATGGTAGGGTTGCATTCAACTTTGCCGCAGTGTCCTCTGCGGGATTAAATTTTACGATGTCATTCAACGCTCCATCACCAATACTGCCTCCAAAAATGTACGCATCACCAGTGGTTTCATCCCAAACGGCTGAGGTCCCATACCTTGGTCCGGGTAGCTGTCCGACAACAATGGAAATATTGGAGACACTGGAGTATTTTGAAATAGAATTTAATGACCCACTACGCCGGCCTCCGAAAATGTAGCTGTATTCCCCCTGACCCCAGACACTGGAGGTATAAATCGCAACCTCTCGAAGTACACCGACTGTCGTCCAACCGCTCGCATCTTCCGGCTTATAACTCCAAACTTTCGACCGAAGGACTCCAAATTCACGACCGCCAAAGTACAATATACCCCCATTACCCGTCCAAACAGCAGTTCCGTATGCAACCGGATCCATGGTTCCAACTTTCTCTAGTGTTTGTGTTGTTACACTGAACTTTAATATATCCCGTCGATTTTCAACACGTCCACTCCCACCCAGAATATAAATTGAATCTTCCCCGTCATACACGGCAGGCATGCCCTCAATGGGGACAGGAAGTTTTGTGTCAGATAAAATGGCCTCAAGATTTTGAGCTTTGACACTGGTCAGGAAGAGTAACGCCACGGCAAGAATATTTTGGACCATGTTTTGTAAGTTCTTTCAACCAAGAATTTATATGTTGGTAATAATTGATTTTAGTATTGAATTAAAACTGCAAAGTTTCACCTTTTATACAGTTTCTATAATCTTTTTCTAACAAATAAAAAATCATTACGTTTCATACTAATGTGTGTGGAGACTTTCCGCTGTCAACACTTCAAGAATGATTAGATTTAATTTGTCCCACCACACCTCTGATTCACGCAATTAATGAGTAAAAATACTGCGCGTTGCTTTTATCATATTTGGAATCTATGTGTGAACGTTAGCTGGGCTCCTGCAATCTTTTATAATTGATTGATTGATTTATTTTTTTATTCAACCGTCACACCAATTTCACATACGTGTTCTTAAAGCGACGGGGACAGACTACTCACTCACCATACAATAAAATACAGAATAATAATAATAATCACACAATAACACAGAACATACCAACACTCCAAAACTCAATTCTTTCAAATATCAGAATTACTTATAAATTACTGTAAAAAATCCCAGTCATTTCCATTTAAACAACAGATTCTATACATTTCGCATGATCCAACACAGATTTTCTTTGTTCTGTCTTGTATATTTACATAAAACTTATGCCCATTACAATTCAGTCCAACTTCATAAAGTTACATAATTTTATAATTTTGTCATGAGTTTGAAAATTTTAATTACATATTCATTCGTTAGAATTTCTGTCATTCTATCTCTAAGCACAAAAGCAGGAACGCAAATTGGACATGACCATGTTCTGTTTTTCAATGCCTCAATATACGATTTGTCAGACATTGACAGTAGACAACCATTACGACGATAGTAATGAAAACAAAAACTACACTGCAATAAACCAACCTCAGGATCTGACCCTCCCTTGAGCATATTTCTTTCGTAGTAGATCCAATATCTCGTACCATTGTAAATCAGATCAATTCCTTCACATGTTGTTAACTTGTCGCATAATTTACACATTGGCCCATCATTTTCCTCATCGTCCCAATACTCAAAAACTGCATTTTGATAAGCCATATCCTTCGTCCACTATCGATCCAGTTAGCACCGACACATTTCCAGCTGTTGTACTTTTGAGGTATTTCACAAATTCCGGCTGCCCTTCACAGTCTGACCCCTCATGGAATTCGTGTGAGTTCATAGTACTGGATATGTCACATTCACTGGCCTGGTCATCCGTCAGAAACAGTGGATGTGTCAAAAGATGAGTCGAACATGTTAATTCTCATCTTATCTTACTAGAAAGACCAGTTACACGCGCATTTTCGCGAATCCTGATAAAGTTACCTGTGTAGTTCCAGCAGCGTACGGACACAGACTCAACGTTGAGGCCAGATTTAAATAAAATGTCTACGTCACTTTTCGTTCACTCATTCACGTACATATAGAATCAATCTATGTAACATATATATTACGTTCTTTTTTCAAAAACCATTCAAATTTTTAAAAAAATGACGTTTTTTCGTGAATACTAAACTGCTTCTGTAATAACTTAGGTAGAAAAACGTTGGAGCAAATAATTGTGTATTCACTGTCTGAGTGTCTATGACTGTCTGTGATGTGTGTCTGTCTGTGTGTCATCTTGGTATACACTTTGAATTTTCTGGAAAATCATGTGAAGTATCCGCTTGGATTGACCTTCTGTTCGTGCGGCATCGACTCGTATGTCTATACATTATATCAAAACTATTATATTGTGAACACTACTCGTTCCGAGACGAGACATTTTTCAATCAAAATCGATCAAAATCGATCAAAATTACACGCAGTGAAACTAAAATTGGATTCGAACGCCATTTATCTATTCGGAAAAACTGAAACAATTTGTCCTCCTTTTCCAAATCAGCAATGGAAAATTGAACAACGTATCCTAGAAAGTTTGCTGATTTTGTCACCAGTTTCTATCACCGGAGACAAAGTCATCGGCTCAATCGGTCCAATGGAATTGCGGCTTAACCGCTATCGAATCTAAACGTGATGTACCTAATATCAACATTCAAATTCTAATCAAGTTCAAACAAGCAGTTTTTCCATTTAGCACTTCTTGTCCGTATAACCTAATCGAAATTTAACGTAGTTAGATTAGTTCGTACAAATTCTTGTTAGGTTAGGACAATACATATTTCAGAAAAGACCCCCGATCGCGAAATTGGTCCATCTCGCATTACCATTGGTCAATTTCCTCTTCCCCCCACTTTCAAGTCACGGTGGCTTACAAGATACTTGGGACTCACTGTACAATGGGTATACCATCAGTACAATCTTAGTATAGCCGTTTTTCCTTCACTTTTTTAAAGAACAATTTGATAATTAAAGTGCCCCGGACGGGTTTAATACGAATGTCTACGACGTTTACTACAAAAGTCATTTAGAACTCGATGGGGTAGAATGACGAGACAAAGCATTCCGTGAATATTAACAATAACGTACGATGAACCATTCCTTTGCATGTTCCTTGTCAAATGTTTAAACGTAAAATTTGCCATACAATACAAAATATAGTATTTTTGTCCGGCCGAAACGTTGAACTTGGTTGTACGCGTTAGGCCACATTCCATTTTCAAAAGTGCCCGAAGTTCCCGGTAATATTCCTGGAAACATTCCCGGGAATATTTCCGAAAACGAAAATGCCCAGGCATTTTACAACTAAATTGTACTTCACCTCAGCTGGACTGCAACCGAAGCGAAAGGAATCCGATATTGTGACATATTCAGCTCATGAATTGGAAGAAATTTGAGACATGTAAATTCTCGAAACCGTATGTGGTTAGTGACTAAAGAATTGGAAGACACACATGCACATGTCCAATTGTATTGAAGCAGAATATTTGTAAACACCTCCTTCGTTTAGCTTTTATCGAGACAGTCCCAGATCAGGCCAAGAATGTTCCGATTCGACAAAAAAGAACTACGGGAAGGCCGTCATTGTCCAAAAAAGCTCGATGTGTTCAATGAAAAATGTGTGACTGTTGATTGTTTGATAGTTTGATGATAAATGTAATTAAAAAATGGGGATGAAAATATTGAAAATAATTGGTGTACAATTAAGTTATTCGGTGCACAATGTTTATTTTTAAGTGTACAAAAAATTATCACCTAGTGCTAGAAGTGGTTATTACAAAAAGTAGTTATTTTAAGTGCATGAAGTGGGATTATTAAGTGTACAAAAAATAATATCCCTTTAATTACTAGTCCGCATAAATTCCCGTGTTGATATTGCGTGCGCTTGTGTGTTCTGCATGCCCTCGGTTCCTTGCACTCAGTCAATACTTCCTGGTACATGTCACGAAGTAACCTAATTATTCCTGCGCTGCGTGTCAATTTTCCCCATCTGAGTCTGTTGAAATCGCGAGTACCAGATTTCAAGTGTGATCGTGTCATTTTGTTGAAATTGAATTTTCCATGATGCGTTTCACGTGATTTCAGAAAATGTGCACTTCGAGTAATTTAACGCCATTTCACTCATTCAGTTTCCACGTGGAATTACCACTTAACTCGTTGGGATTAAAATTCGGGGTTTGGGGTGTGGAAGCAAGGTTAAACATATTTGGTCCGCCAGGCTGCTGCGTCGATTGGTTGCTGTGATCGGTCTTTGGAGAGTTTTACCGCTTTCATATTCCCTTTGTAGCTATATGTGCAATATAAAAATAATGAGAACTCATTTGTTTGGCCAGTACTACCCTACCTACTAAGATAGCGTTGTCAAGGCACCCACTTTTGCCCATTTGACTTGCACAGTTACGTTGCTACAAACAGTAGTGAAGGAGTGCAAGTGCAATAGAAATGACTCTAACTCTCACTAACTCCGACATTGGAATAGCTATTTCAATTCTCAGATTGTCGTTCTTTTTAAATACATTAAAGACAACTTATCAAGAAATTTCAAACATTACAAAACCCAATTTCAGATATGTTGGATGAATTTCTCTATATTCTGTTCAATATTATTCCGTTTTCCTGCTAAACAATTTCCGAGTTCAAACATTATACAGAGCGTTATAAATTGTTTTATGTATGTATAGTGATTGCCCAAGCTCTATTCGGGTAATGATAACATTTCTGGTGCGGACCAGATGTGGTCATTGGTTCTTTCTCCACTCTGTCCTCAAATTCTAAAAGAAATTACATAAATTAAAACTTGTGCAGTCCAGGTTAAGCAGTGGCGCCGTAACGGAGGTAAGCGGATGGGACACGCATCCCTAGACCCAGCGGTTGCCATCTTACACTAGATAGAAAGGGGTATTAAAAAGGCCACAAGCTCAAGAAAGGCAAGCGCGTTGTTTGGTGGTCCCGAGCACTGCTTTCACACAAACGCATTCCTTCGCATAAAAACCCACAAAGGCGTACTATCTGTACGCCAACATATTATGACAAAATGGTCACCTATAATTCCGGGCTTAATTTGATTTCGCTAATTTGTTTTAAACGTTCATTTTAATTTGTCACTTTTTGAAATTTCACTGCTCAACATATGATCGTGATATTTCTAAGCCGTCAGGTTGATTTCAAAATATGCCAATCTAGCCATTCAGAGCGCAGTTGGGGCCACAGTCGACCTTCTTTCTAGTCACAGATGAGAGCCCAGTAGGAGACAGATGGTTAGCTACCGTCAAAAACTAATAAGTCACTATCGAAAGGACATCGCTTGGCTGATAACTTCATTAACAAACTTTAGAATAAGCTGGATTCAAAGATTGCGTAGAAAAGGCAACGGGTATTGCCAATTGCTGTGGCATTGAACTAAATAGTAGTTTTATGCGAAATTCATGTCGCGGAATGATGTGGAATTTAGATGAACGGTGTTCTGACACGGAAGATAAACACAATTCGTAGATTTTGCCGCAAAGGAATTCCGAAATGTGGGAAATCACTCACTGGCTTATAGAAACCTGTAAAATCTTCAATTTGAGATTTGAATTTTAAGTTTTTAAAGACTGCAGTGGCCGTGGTCATTTGAAGTCTTTCATGAAATGTAAGTGTTGAATCCATCATAGCCACCCGTGCAGAAAAATAAATAAAGTAAAAATTAAAGAAAAAAATAGAAAGAAATATATAAAAGAAAAATTGTTAAGTAAACTCTTCAACACATCAACACATCAAATACAAAACAAATCATCCAAGCCTTTTTCAGACGGTAAGGTACTCAAAACAGCGGCAACATTTCCTCGCTGAATAGCATTACTCATCATCTGTATAAGAAACTGCGTGGCTCGTATTTTACCAGTCACGTAGAAATACGACGCCCAATAGATTAAACGATACGAGGACCTTTCCTCGCGCGAACGCCGGAAGTTTCCACTGCAATTGGAACAAAAAAAAACGCCCTTGAAGGAAATCATACTTCTTCAACTTTCTCAAATGAGCCGCTTCCGCAGCACTTCCTGGAACAGTGGCCGACGTGGCGACATACGTAGGAGCAAAAGTGTCAGCACACGTAAAGTCCCACACCATCAACTTACTCTTAACCAAAGGTATTAAAGTCCACCCGTCAGGTCTCTTTCTATCCATTCTGGAACATCCTACTGGTTCCCGGTTACACTGAATCTCAGCGATATCTGAGGGAACGGGCAATGATGTCATTAGCAGTTTCGTGTCGAGATTTACGACCCGAGCTTCTCCTACAAGCAAGCCCGTGAAGACCCCTAATGGACACCTCAGACCCACAAACAAACTTATGAGGCATGTCACAACCAAGTCAAAGGGCACAGGCAACACGAAACGTTTCATCCGAGATGTAACCCCAGCGGTCGCGATGGAATGACATTAAGCCACGCCCCGACCTCAGGGTGCGCAACAGCCAATAAACGAGCCTTGTTAACATTGTCAACATCAGATGGACGCAATTCATTCAAAGTAAGGCTCACTAATGGATCCTCTCAAGACTTTTGAAGACCACCATGGTTCTCAGGTAGGAACCAAATTTTCAAAATTACTCAAATGCTTCATACCCTCTTCGGCAGTCTTGTCATCCTCCAAAATTTGGGCCGGCAAAATCTTAGAGATAAGGGGTAGATCAGAGTGGAACGACGCGAAAAGGCACGGAATCGCCGAGTCCACAGCATACCTAACACCCAAACCTCCCAACTTCGTAACCCCTTCCTACTTATGAAATGTAAGTAAATAACAACGCTCAAGTAAAGACTTATTTTCAATTTTTCTAAGTACTTCATCACAGTAATTTGAAAATTTACGCTGCCCCACAACTGATTAAATATATAAATGCCCTTTGTAGTGAAATTTGGCGGCCTCTGGAGAAAGTAATCCTGTGCAAATCACTTTGGACAGACGAGCCCAAAATTGGTAGGCGATAATCAACTATTGGAATGATGTAGGTGTTGATTAGAAGCGCAAGGGTTTTGGTATCTTTTTATTTTTTTATGCCATTAATAGCGGTACTAATTTTTGCTTCCATAGGCTCAACGTGTTTCTTAAATGTCAACTTTGTGTCAAAGAGTACACCTAAATATTTAAATTTATTGACATTTGTACGATTAGCGTTGTCAATAATAAGTTTCTTGTGTTCGTTAATATCTTTCCTGGAAAAAAAATAGTACGCGGCTTAGTTTGGCATAAGCACTGGCATATCTATTATTGTAATAAATCCAACTCATAAAATCTCCAGATGAGTGTTTAAGCAAGTGTTGGGCAATACTATCTATTTGTACATGCAATTACGTATTTTGGTACTGATAGGAATTGAATTTCAGTTCTCACAAGAGAACCGTTCCAGTTGATCGACCTGAAAATCTTTCTACAAATTTATATATGCTAGCACAATGTGTGAAATATATCGTGCTGGTTTTGCTTTGGGTGACCTCCAGACCTCAAAATGTAAAGTACATAAATGGGAATTTAGAAACTCTCTCCGCAAAACGCCGCACTGGTGTACGTGGTAAAAGTGAGGCTTTTTGCGGAAAGGGTTTTGAAACTCCCATTTATGTACATCACGTCTTTGCCCTGAGAAAGTCACCCAATGCATTTAGCGGTAAACCCGGCATGAGCCTAAGGTGGGTACACTTTTGACAGATGGGAGCATGTATTCAAAATAGGCCGGCCAGCAATGTACCTTAAAAGTTCATTCTGAAATAGATGGGAGGGTAGCGACAACCGTCGAAAGTTACGGTTTAGTTTATGTTAACTCACTAGCGCAGTTTAGCATCATTTTCATATAATCAAGGGGAATTTGAGATTTAAAAATTCAGATTCTTATTACAGCTCTTGTACCATAAGACGATGCAGAGTTAATGAATACCGACCTAACTTTTAATAGAGTTAAGGAAAATGGTTTGGTTTAGCATCCAAGCACAGAGTACCAAGGTAGGTATGATTTTTCTCCTGTACCAAAAATTAGGTACAGAGTCAATTGGACATTTTACGTCCAAACAGGAAAAGTCAGCTAGGTATCATTTCCAAATAATCAGTTCGGGGAATTTGAGGAATTTAAAAAAGCAGGTCTCATCTCAATGCTCTAGTGCCATAAGATAGGTACAGGATTCAAAGACATATAAAAGTCCATTTATTTCCTACTCAGCTTTAATGCAGAGTTAAATGGACATTTTACGTCCAACATCGGAAAGGCCAGTCAGCGTATTTTTCCAAACAATCAGTCAGGGGAATTTGAGATTTCAAAAATCAGATTCTCACGCATCAGCTCTAGTGCCGTAAGTTAGGTACAGAGTTAATGGACAATTCAAAAGTCCACACAATCTACCTACTCAGCCATACGTGCAGAGTTACAATTACCTACTCAGCCATACGTGCAGAGTTACAATTACCTACTCAGCCAAAAGTTCAGAGTTAATTTAGCTACTCAGCACAAAGCAGAGTTAAATCAAATCTTGGTCAAATCCAGGTGCAGAAATATTCTCAGCCACGTTTAATGCAGGGTTGATTATTCTAATTCAATTAGAATTCAAATTCAATAAAAATCGGAATTCACAAAGAATGATAATTAGAATTGGATTTCATAATATGACAATCCAAATTAATTGGAGAATCGGAATCGAAATAAAGAATTTACTTGGAATCCGAATTCAAATTCGAATTCTATAATAATCGGAATTCAAATTGGAATTCATTCAAGTCTTACGAATTTCAATTCCAGTTTTTGAAAACACACCACGACAAAATGATCGGAAAATCGATATTTTCTATTGGTGGAATCACAAACCTGATTCATCTCAATTGTTGAAAGACACGGCAATGACAATTTTAAGTCTGCCAGTAACTCTGGTCTCAGTGGAAAAATTGTTTTCTGTTTTTCATTTTATCTTAAACAATTTTAAAGAGAATATTTCAACTCAAACTGTTAACGATGTTATGTTTTTACGAACAAATCGGTGTTTTGAATAAAGAGGAAAGCAAGTGAGTCGATACTACCTGTATTATTCAATTATTCGAATCTAAATAGACTGATAGGTTTTGATAGAATGAAATAATTTTTTCTAGGAATTTCAATTCGGCGGTATCGGAATTCTAAAAATAATCGGAATTCAAATTCGAATTTTAGAATCTGAATTACGATAATAACTGGAATTAGAGTTATTGTTCAAATTCGAATTATTCAGTATCGGAATTCGAATTCAGAATCGGAAATAAAAAATTCGAAATAAAATTGAAATTG
Source organism: Protaphorura glebata (assembly GCA_034694305.1). NCBI lineage: Eukaryota > Metazoa > Arthropoda > Collembola > Poduromorpha > Onychiuridae > Protaphorura > Protaphorura glebata. The sequence continues at coordinate 12,316 of JAQFYE010004510.1, forward strand.
GAATTCATAAAATGATTTCGAATTATCAGCCCTGGTCTAATGATGTTCAAAATGAGACAGAATTAGACCCCATGGGAGAATGCATCAAGAAACCACTGCTCAAATAATAGAATTCTCATCCATGTTGAATGATGTCCAAAGTGAGACAGAGTTTAACCGTATGGAAGAATTCATCACTTAAGACCTTGGTCAAAATTCAAAAGCATCAAATTACCCACTCAGTAATGCACATTGAATGCAGAGCAGAGTTAAAGGACAATTTAAAGTCCACATAAGACCTTGGTGAAAATCCATAAGCATCAAATTACCTACTCAGTAATGCACATCAAATGCAAAGCAGAGTTAAATCAAATGCTTGGTCAAAATCCATGTACAAAACCACTCATTTCACCACAGGAATAAAAAACATGAGATCCGTCAAATGTGTATGGGTTCTCAAGTCACTCCACATTTTTAGTTACCCCAGAGCATATATCACTTTAGAATAGATGGGAGCATCGGTCATTTAAGACCAACATCAAATCAGCCCAGATCTTTAGCTACCCCAAGGTAGGTACACTTTTGACAGATGGGAGCATATGGTCAAAATAGGCCAGCCAGGAATGAACCTTCAGAAGTTCATTTCAAAATAAAAGGGAGGGTAGCGACAACCGTCGCGATTTACGGTTTAGTTTATTTTAACTCCCTAACGTACACTATCTTGGGTTTGAGAAAGTCAAACTCAAGAGTCTGTTTTTATTCAGGACAGTGCATAAAGTCGTTCGTCTATCAAATAGACAACGATTGACTTCTGGTAATTGGTCAAACCAAATGTTGTTTGTTCATTGCTAATTTAATACTGTACCAGAGTCTGCACATAGGACGATGTTACTTATATTTTCTTCCCTAGTTTTATAATTATAAATAATTAAGATGGAAGAATGTTCAGAAAATATAAGTGAACGTCCAGCCATAAAGGCGCTGAG
>JAQFYE010004511.1:0-13278 GCA_034694305.1 Protaphorura glebata
TAGACTTTAATAACCATAGCAACCACTTGTCTCCGCTGACACAAACTGAGTCCGTTATTCGTCATTCCTCTCATCAACCTCATTGGGAGTCTGGAGTCGGATACGGGGTGGACCAGAGTTCCGGTACCACGGGACAAACTTCTTCGAGCTTCGAACCAACACCTTACAACACGCCAATGTCTCATCATCGCGCCACTTACTACAGTGCTGAGAGTCGAAAGCACGCCGCAGGTCTCCCATTCTGGGCAAATGAGTACTCGAAGTATCCGCCTCCAGCAGATTGCCAAGCTTTTGGGGCAGCCGCGGCTGCGCAGAGCTGGTGCGCTTCTGCCTATGGAGGCTATACCCGAAGTCACATGGAGCAGCCCATCAGTTATTTAACGCAGGCTTCGGCGGCAGCCGCTGCGTTGGAAGCGGCCAATGATAGGAGGGCTAGTGTGGAGGCGGCCAGTTTCCAAGACTACGGGTTGAGGAATTATGGAGCCAATTCGGGGAGTGTCGTGCATGGGTCGGGGATCGTCGGGAGTTATGCCGCGCCAGGTGAGTGTTTTTTTGTATGATTTGGTAGTGCAAAGTTTTGGCACACCTTGTAAATATTTCGAAAGGTTTCTGGAAGCATGAAAAAAAGTTCATACATGAGATCATTTGGAAGCATGCAATTATATCAAAGGATATTTCGAAATGAACAAAAGACTGTCGTTTTTTGACTTTCCTCTATTCTTCACTGAAGGAAATTCTAGAAATATTGTGACCGTCAAATATTTATAAATCCTTTGAATACTTGGGAACGAAATATTAGAATATGCTAAACTAAGATATTTTTCGAAATGAGTGAATGACGTCATATTATGTGTCAAAAGTTCATGGCCCTTGAAAATTAGATCCCACGCAGACTCCAGGTTTGAATGGAAATACATGGTCGGTAGTGCACTAAAAAATAGTGCATCTTCCATAGAAATATTAAGCAGGCCAGGAAGTGAAGGGAGGATATTTATTTATTTTTATTGCATCTTAAACCTTTTTCTCTTGAGGAAGAAAAAGATGTGATAAAGTTCTTGACCTTTTCCTACCTCTTTTCTTTCGTCTTTTTTTTTCTTTAAAACATCTTGTTCTAAAAATATACATACATATTTATATATGTATGGCAATGGTACCCTTTAAGCTCAGCAATTGTTTACGGAAAAGGACTTCAGGTAGGAATTCACATAACCCTGGACGCCTTAAAAAACATTTTTATTTTTATTGCACTTTTGCTTTTTTTAAATCCTTTCCTATCTTTTTTTTAACACTGAATCTCTTTCTTGTTGAAGAAAATGAAAGGGTTCCGTGGAGCATTGCGTCCGGGGTCAATTGCTTTCATATTATCCCCGGCTTCTGTCCCCGGAGGGCCTTCATTTTATGACCCGCCGCTCTGGTCAACTTTCAATTTTTGAACCCGTCCACACGTATGCTCTCTTAACCCTGCTTGCCAGCTCCAGATTTATTTTCAGTCAGTGAGTCGGACGAATCACAATCTCCGGTCCAGTTTCTCTTCCAAATCAACTAATTTTCCCATTGTTTCTTCCTCTGGTGAATTCATTTATATCAATTTGGTTGTGGTCAGTGTTTTGTAGCTGCAGGTTTGGAAATATGGATCCATATGAATGGGTGAGTGATTCAATTTCTTTTGAAACACCCTGCGCATCAAATCCAGAGTTTTCAGACGTTTGACTTTTATTTTGATTGAGTTAGTTAAAAAAAAAACGTTTAGACAACACGTTTGTTAATATTTGTGTAGCGACTTAATGTGGAGTCGTTCCTACGGTGATCCAGCTCCTTTCCATTCCTCGGCACTACCCGCCTTCGTAATACCAATTCTTTAACCCACGCACTTATTACCAGTTATTACACTGAAAAAAATAAAAACTTATACCATAAAAGTTCCACGCGTTCGAACGCTTCAATTAATTAAAAAATGAATTAAAAAACATTTGCAAACAACATTAATCTGACACCTCCTTAACACGCCATCGTAATTTAAAATTGTAATTAGGCAATTAAACCTAGTGTGCGGTGTGTGAGGCATAGAAAGTATAAAAAAAAAACTGGTGAGCGAAAATTTTAATTAGGCAATCAAATCGTTGAATTAAACGATCGCGAAAAGCTTGTCTTTATTTTTTGTCACTTAATCAAGACGTTAGTTTTTGTTTTGAATGAAATTAATCGATGGTTGCATTGTTTTGTTGTAAAGGGATGGCTCGGGGTGGGTCGTTCATAAATAATGCGTACCTGGAGATATTAGGGGTTTGTAAAGTTATATAATTATGAAATTAACAAAAATTTATTAACCGACCTGACTAATGACGCTCATATCTTCAGTAATATGAATAATATGAATTTTAATTTCTAGTTCATCAGGGTAACGAGATATAATGAGCTTGAGTCATTGGCAATCAGGCAAGATCGTTAATGAATGCTGAGAGTTTTATAAGGCAAATAATACCCCTCCCTGTGGTATTCTCCATAAGTCACACATTTTTGAATAATTACAATAATTTTTTAATCTTTAATTAATTTAAAAATAATTTGATAAATACACGCTTGACCCGGTGTTTTCTTCCCGAAAGATATTCGGCGAATCATTTTGGGTTAATCCCTGCTTTCTCAATTTTTCTGAACCTACGGAATTAAAAGTTTTTTTTGAGTCAATTACTATTAGAATACAAATTTTCCCATTATGTATTGCTATTTGAGCCAAGTTACAGATGAATAAAATTGAATGTTCTATACCCTGAGCTTTGCGTAATCCGAATTTAGAAAAGTAGTTCTTTACATTAAGAGATTATGTCACTAGATTAAATTTGAATTCTCGTATAATTTCGTAACTAATGGACAGCCCCTTTCTTTCTCTTAAACCATTTCGATCATTCTAAAGCGCGATATTGATAAAAAGTGAAATGTACATTTCTGTGACAAGTATATGCACTTCATAAACTGACTGTTCTTCTATATCATCCAAATCTGACATCTGGACTTCCGTTATACATTAAGAAATTGACGTGATTTCCAAACGACCCTTTTTAATTTATTCAAGATTTTTCTCCGTTGCCTTCTTTGACGAGAAAATCCTGGATAAGTCAAAGTTTTGCTTTCTTTGTGTGACTGTACCGAACGCACACTTTGATGTATTATGCATGGGTTTTAATTTTTGACGAAGACAGAGACAGAGAGAGAGAGACGGAGACAAACGACTTTTTGCAAATTGTCGTCCCAACGTAGAAGACAATTGCAGAGGACGTCGGGAACAAAAGGACAAGTTTATTCAATTTATCTTTGAGCGAAGACAACTCTTGACTCCTCATTACATTTACATGTGTCAGAGACTCACACACATTTGTAGTAACACTGAGAAAAGACATATTAGCAAGAATATGAGAGAATGCCAAGGAATTTGTGAAAATAGCAGAGGAGCCAGGAATTCCGTATTGTTAGCAGGAGTGTTCTCTTGGCACATGCAAATTCCGACTCATTATCAAAATAAAAAGTGTCAAGGAAATTCTGAAGTGTTCAATTTTGAAAGAATTTAAGGATTTGTCTAATTTCTTTCCTTACAAATTCGTCGTCCTACTCCCAAATCCAACTCCGTCCGTGAACTGTAATTTTCTTAACATTGATTAGAAATCGATGATCTCTGCCAAAAAATTTGGATCACTCCAGACAAAAGATAAGAAGAAAGAAGACTGTGAGATCCACTCCCTATCCCATTTCACACGTCCATCAATCATAATATCCAATTGTAAACAAACGAGATATAATTTGTTGTCTCTCGATTATTAAGACAGGATTTGTGTCTGTTTGCGTAAGACGAATTTATCAATTTCTGTCCAGTCAGGATAATTTTCCATATGTCGTGCCAAAAGCTTGAGACAGAGAGTGCCAGAAGCAAAGCATCGCAATGGAACGTCTGTTGAATTGACACTCGCGTATACAAATTCCTTACACTGCACTGTGCGCGATGACTGACTGGACAATGCAATCACATGCACAGTAGAGAATAACACATTAGCACATAATGCAAAGCTCACATTGGGCGATTGCCACAAAACATCAACAATCAAAATGTTTTGGCAAAATATGCCACATTTGGTTTAATTTATTTGAACTTGCTCACACAATCGTTGATGCTCAAATTACACCGAGTCTCAGTTCACCGAACTTTTTCCATGACTCGCACGCCTCCTTTTTTGTTCTGTTCTTATTACTCATTTAGCGTTAATCTGACTGATTATGACCATATTAACGCATATTATGCTTTTAGCACACATATACCTGCTATTCATTCAATGAAATGCCTATTTCTATACATGTACCACGTTTTCATGCAGTAATAAAACTTCTTTATAATATTTTCAAGATACCTACTTAACATTTAGTTAAGAAATTGCAAGGAAGATAAGGCACTTTGAGATACATAATTTATCCTATCAGGATAACCCTTTTATTAAATATACTAACCTTTGGTCTTAATGAGTGGTAAAAGTAGTAAGACAAATTTGGATGGAAAAATTTTGAAAAAAAATAATATTTCACCCGGAAATTTTGAAAAAAAAAGTATGTCATTTCGAAATTTTGAAAAAACTTTTAATGTTTTGGCCGTGTCTTTCAGATATCTCTGACTTTCACTACATTTGAAATTAACGGCCGGGACTTTTTAATTTCGGGAGTATGAAATCAGGTTATAATAGAAGAGTTGTCTATATAGATATACCTCGTAAGCCAGCATAACGTCCCCCACATGTGGTCCCTATATGACGTATCAATAGCATACATCCATAGCGTGCCAAAATGTAACAGTGGAGGAATCCAGTCAGGTCAGAGGTCACCTGGCTTCCTGGGAACGACCAGTACATAATATCTACACACAATCTACACCTCACACAACGTAACTGCGCACAAGACACATGGAAGTCAAGTTACGTAATGAGTGTTACGTGTCCGCCCGCGATGTTCCGCTGTTAGAATGCTCATTAATTTCTACAACACAAGGCTCCAATTCGCAGGCATTCGCTTCTGTGAAATAAAGTCATAAGTCAAGGTCAATCCCGTGAACTTCTACTGTTGTTTCACTTTTTAATTGAGTCTATGTGCATGTGGATGGGAGAGGATGCGCGAGACCGCGCGCTGTTTTATGGCTCTTAACCATGCAAATAATACACAACACTGTGTTTTGGGCAAGGAGTCATTGTTGTCTCCAGGTTGATTAAAAGACAACAAACCGGCACGCGTATGTCTGCCCTGTCCTGTCTGTCCTGTGCTGTGTTAAAGTCCAATTAAAAATGTGGGTACAGGGGATAATCAGTTGAAAACTATAGTTGTTGTTAAACGTGTGTTTGCACAATATGGGATGCGCTAGCGATTTTTTGTATGATGCATCATTGATTTTCTGTAACAGATGATGTATTCTGCTATTCTTAAATGGATTGTTTTGTTCTCTTTTAAATATTTCTCATTGGTAGTTCAGTGGTAGAATGTTTTGTCTGCCAGGCGATAGTCGAAGGTTCGATTCTCGGCTTAATTCAATATTTCTCATTGGTAGTTCAGTGGTAGAATTTTGATTTGAGACGCAGTTATTCCCGGTTCGATGATTGGTGTATTTTAAGTTTTTAGACTTGCATTCATTATTCTTTTGAAATTGTCTCGATTTTGGACAATAGTAAGAATGCCAAACATTTATTAAATATTAAGCTTGAATGTGAAAACAACAGCTGTGATGAAATTTTAATTGAATTAATTTATTCCCCATGCGCTCTTGGTTCGACCCACGCAGTAAATATATAACAAAATGGGATCGATTCCCTCACACAAGTTCAAACATTTTTCTTGTATAGATACGTCCATATGTCACACACATCCATCTTCTCAAAACTTTCTCCCCTTCCCATCCCTAAGGAATCCACGCCCTTTTGCCCAGTCGACTACACGAGACATACACAATTCACATGACACTCGTATATATGGACAGGGTGTCCCCGGCGTACCTCTACTTAAATTACATTTTCCCTATCCTGGCAATCAAAAGAAATTCAAAATAACCGTTCGTCAAAACTTTTAGGACTGAATGTTTAAAGTACGACCGATCCGCTGGCAGTGTCAATTTAATACTTTCTGAATCTTACGTGTGCCCCTGGTTCAAGGCAATCAATTCGAGTATAAATTTTGTGTAAAGTGTGTTGCAGCATGGTTAGAAAATTCCTCACGTTAATTTCGCTTGCTGTCAAGTTCTACGTTATTTTCAAAATTACAAAGTAGCTCAGAATCCCACAATATTACACGGTAGCTCAAAATCCTACAATATTACAGGGTGGTTCAAAATTAACTCTTCGATAGAAAATATACAATTTTTTCTTTTACCTCCTTCAACCTTTCGGCATTTTCCCTCTGCTATATTACATATGATGTGTGCTGTTTCAGAACACCCTTCGTCCAAATATTGGATAAAATATTCGTACACCCTCCTTTGTTTACATTAAATTTGCATTTAAATTTTCCTTAGATTTTGATTTTATTTGAAAAAGTAAAAGAATATACTACAATAGAGTGGCATTATGTAATATGTTGATACAGAAAGTACCCCTATCAGTAAGGAAACCTAAATTCCCATCATTTTGAATTATGACACACATTATTATTATTTGAATGTTAAGAGTCTATCAGTGATTTTGGTTCTGGATCTCTTTGATGTACTTTTACTACAAAGACTTTGATTTGTCTTTCCAAAAATGTCTTTTTGAGGAATGAAGTTCATTTCAATGAAACAATCAAATTTCAATGACCTGTATTTTGAACTCGGATAAGGCAAATTTCAAAAAACCGTCTATATAGGAACTCGCACGGCTACGATTTATTTCTTAATAGTTCCCCGTGACACCCTCCCTATGTTCTTCATTATTTTTTAACACACAATTCCCCACACGAACTGGCATTATGCAAAGCGATCTGTAGAATATTCAAATGAAGCTTTCTGAAGAAGCCAGGATAACTCGCCCGGGTCGTCCCTGCTGGGACGAATCCCAGAGAATCTATGATGATGAGATGAGCCACCCCACTGTGACACAACCCGATTTTTTCTCTTCATCTTTTACCCAACTCTCTTTAAAGACGTTCGTTATTGGAAGATAAATTTGACTAAAATATTTAGGTCTGAAATATTGGTGCACATTCGTCAGGGTGGCTCGAAATGTTGCACAAGAAAAAGTAACATATACGTTGGACCATTCTATACATTTTTAAATCCGGTGAATTATGAATTTTTAGATTGAAATGGAGTAAATTTTATTTTTTTTGGACTATTCTACTTTAAAAAATGCCAGAGTATTAAAGATACACCCCTTTCCTTACCTAGGTTCAGGTATCATTAGGATTACATTTGAACCACCCTATATTACGCAGGGATAGTGTATAAATATATAAGCACTGGATTTTCATAGTTGAGTGTTCTGTTTTAAACAATTCTTTGAATACAGCACGAAATATTGGGTCATGCTTAATTTTGAACATGGTGCACCGGTGTAGCTTTTACAAATAATTCTTTAGGACCTAACCATTTTAGTATTACGCTCATATCTCCAGTAATATGATCTCTTTTACGCTTGTTTAACACTGGCCTGGCCATATAGTAATATTGACACAAAATGTCACAAAATTAATCTGTAGAATCTTGGCGGTTAGAAACTTTGAGTAAAAAATTGGTCTCTTCATGAATAATCAATGGGACCCATTTTTACTCCCTTTAGAATTGACGGAACTCCATTTTAAATTGAACGAAATCCCTTTAGAAAATTTGATTGCCCTTTAGAATTTGCGATTCTCCTTTAAAAGTGCGATTGCCCTTTAGAATTTGCGATTCCCCTTTAAAAAGTGCGATTGCCCTTTAGAATTTGTGATTGCCCGTTAAAAAGTGCATTTGCCCTGTTTTTTTTGCCGGCTAAAAAGTTTACTCAAGTTGTAGTAAGGGGTCATTTCGGGGCGAAGAATGTCCAGCCGCATTCTATCTGCTGTACCACGCTGACTCTGAAAAGGTAAGTCCGGAACGACGCTTCCACTCTTTATACATCCATGGAATGTCATTCCAGGGTTTACAAAACGGAATATTACTTGATTGAAACTGGATTTGTATTTGAACTTATCCGGTTTGAGTATATTTAACGTGTCTCAATTCACTGCTAGAAATATCTTCTGTAATAACTTAATGACATGAATTATTTGCAGGGATAAAAATTTGAAAAATTATTTCGAATTCCGATTCCGATTTTTTAATTTGAATTACCCTTTTGTCCGATATTGAATTTGAATGTATTCAAAATGGGATTCTAATTAAATTTCGAATCCCAATTCTAATGGTCAAAATAGCATTTCTTTTCGAATTCAAATTACGATTCCGATTTCGATTTCCATCCCTGATTATTTGTTCTATGTTAATAGAAAATTACTTGCTACCTCTATAAAATATTGAAAATTGCAATATGAAACGTACAGGTTTCTCAATATTCAACGAATTCGGAACATCAAAACCACTTTGATGAAAAAAGGGGACTTAAGCACAAAAGACCCTAATCAGTCAACTTTTCTCGGATGGAATTCAAAAACCAGACGCCATTATTGCAGCATTTCAACAGCAAAAATTGCAAGAGCCACCCAAAAGAAGTTTGGAATGCTTTTTGCGAACTTTTCGTGTTGAGAAGTATGGGCCACTCCAAATATCCGCAAACGAATTTCGCGATTGGTGTTCCAAAAATTCAGAGCTGCCAGAAGACATGGATTCAGCATTCGTACTGGAATACGTTATCAAGGACGGTTTGACTGCGGGCGAACAAGATTTAAAGCTGCTAATTTCAACGAAGCGGCTATTACAAAATGTGAATGTATCAACACTTGTTCATTCGACTGGGTGTTGTACAATTTCCCAAGGAAGCTAAGTCTGTTCCTCTGGGTCAAAAGAGGAAACGAGGACGACCATCCCAAGCTAAACTGGCCCTACTAGTTCAGGAATATTAGTTAGTACACATATTGATACACATACATATATATTAGTAACATATTACGACCTTGGATTTTGTGACATCCGGTTGAAGTGGAATAAAATGTCGATTCAATATTTCTCTCTGTCAATAATTTGAATAAATAGCTTCAAGACGCACCCGAACTCTAAACTGCATATCACCCACTCATTCATGTATCATTAATGTGCTCTTAACAATTTCTAAAGGGCAAAAGTCATTTTCTAAAGCAACAATGAATATGTCTAAAGTGTGGGAATCAAAAGACTTATTAAAGTTTTCTAAAGGGCGAAAGTCGATTTCTAAAGTGAGAACTCATTTTTTTATAGTGATGACAAACTTTTTTAAAGTTAGTAAACCTAATGGGCAACTTACATTTTCTAAAGGGCGAAAGTCAATTTCTAAAGTGAGATTGATTTAGGTTCAAGTTTATTAATCTAAAGGGCGTTTGTCATTTTCTAAAGGGCGAAAGTCAATTTCTAAAGTTCAATAGCTAAAAGGGAATTCATCATTTTCAAAAGTGCAATTAATATTTCCCCATAATCAATTTGATAAAACTACAAATATTTTCCAAATACCGGTGCATGGAAATTAACAAATCGGCCGTGAGAGTGATGGAATGAATAAAAATCGGATTTTAATTGAAATCCGATTGTCTAATTTTGAATTATTGGTTTTTTCTATACTGCTCGGTCCCTGCTCTCTATGTTAAAATACCTTTTAATAACTGTCCCGGTTTTCCGGCTCAGTTCCAGTTCGGTTTTTGAAATTAACGCAATGACAGTCCAATGCAAGAATTCCAGTTGAGTGGATTTTATGTCCGTCCTCCCGTGAAAGAATTTGACCCAAATGAAAAGGTGTTGAAAACGAGTGTGAAATGCGATTTAGGTTATAATAAATAAAATTAGTATAGATTTTTGTCCGCGTTTGACGGTTGATTTTATTTCTTGTAAGGGTGATACGGAGGTATCTTTTAACCCTTTCTGAACCGTTACAAATTGAAAAGTACACACCTGGAAATGGGGATTGAGTTTCTTTGAAGGGAGGATCTGGGGTTCTTTTGGTTATTTAGTGGCCGTGTTCATGACTCATTTAATTCATATAATAGGAAATAATCGTTGGCGGGAAGAAAACAAGTTTTCATTCAACTTTATTTAAAAATGTGACAATATTTTTGGCGAAAAATTTTCTCACGGTAAAAACTTTGAATGTATTTTTAATCTAGATTCTATAAGATGTAGAATTTATTAAGAACGTTAATAACGTGTTAACTCATTTGCAATGTTAATCGATTCCCGACGTACATGATTTGACGCAAAAAAAAAAGATTGAATGAAGAATCCACAAGTTCAAAAATCTGAATTCCAGACTCCTCCAAATTAATCAAACTTGAAAGAAAAAAAAGGCAGGCGTTCAGGCCAGCAACAAATATTCTCTGAAGAAGTAAAACTGCCCATCAAACCTTAATTTAGTAGTGAAAGAAATGTCAAGACTCAACTTTAACTGGAGGGAAATAACAGGGCCCGCGAAACTATGACATTAAGAATTACGAGCGTTTGTATATGACTCTAATATGTTTGTTATGACCACTGAAGAGTTATTGCGTTTATATACAGTCAGTATTATATGGTAGTAGTCCATAGGCCGTGTGAAGTTTACTACTGGCTGTATTGCGTGTACTGTGTGGTGTGAGATTAATAATAGCCCCCATCATCCACCGACTCAAAAACACATATTTTGCATTTTATTCGTCGTAAAAAGGAGTCGTCGCAGAATATAAAAGATGTTGATATTTTTTTTTCCTTTCTTCCTTTCCTTCCGTCTTTTCAACTCTCTCCTTTCCTTAGGACGCTTTACTTTATCAATTCTGTATCTCGTGTATTTCGGTTGTTAAGCGAAGAAAATATTTGAATTCATTTTTTTTGTTACAATTTAGCTTATAAATAAAGTACAGACAGCTGATTTTTATCACCCTTTTAGCCTGGTTATTTTAAAAATTGATACCGGGTAAGAATACTAATTTTTGTTGAACAAATTTTTTCAAAAGATATTTCTGAAAATTCATTAACTGGAAAAAATTGTAATAAATCTCACTGCACGTTATTTGCACATTCTACAACTATTCAGAAATCAATTCCGCCTCAATAGCATTCCATTGCTTTTGGAAACGTGGAAACATTAGCTACTAATGTAAATCAATAGTCACACAATAATAATTTATTTAAATGGGACGCACAAATTGGAGCTAATAATTTTGTCCTCGATTCCTTAATTTTGATGAAATTGTTGGGTAGTCTCAGAACTTTAAAGATTTATCATTGTCTTTATAGTATGGACCGAACGTTAGTTTAATCCGAATTCCTTGATTAATAGTTTCATTCGAAAAGGATTAATCTAGCATTCTCACCGCACCACAAACTCTAAAAGAAGTTTCATCCCAAACTCAAGTGGAATAACCCGGGGTAAATGACCCAAAACCATGGCACTCTTGATAAGGGAAAAGAGGGTGGAAAATATCATTATTAGTCACCCTGAGACTGAATTAATGAAAGTGAAATTTTCTCAGAAATTGCAATGGAGGAGAAACGAGAGCAAGGTTCAATTTCAAGTAAGCTTTCATTTCGTATAGAAAGAAAGAAACGGTCATTTATTGATATATGGAGTCTAGGGTGACGAGTAAAAGCAAAAAGAATGTAACTCTACACGTACGTTTTCTTAATAGTGTTTTATAATATGTCTGTAACGATCGCTTCCTTATTGCCAGCGGTACACTGCAGGCTATATTTCAGTCACTCTGGCCGCGTGTCTCATGTAACTTAATCCCGACACGACGGGTACATTCGATCATATTTGATGAGGTTTTACAATTGCGTTGCAATAATAAGGTGACCGCGAACAGTGTAACTTCTCGCCCCGGGTAAATGCTCTCGAAAGTGTTATCCGCGTGTACTCCTTTCTATTGAGAATATATTAAAAAATACGGTCTGAAGATATGGATGGTTTGCTAGCACAAAGTGCTATTAGGTTGGTCTTTTCCCCGCATATAGTTTGTCACTCGTACACTCGAGTCCTTAGTCAATATGTCACACAGTCTTACCTAACCAAATACCATTCTCCATTCGCCTTTCCATTAAATTATTCCAAAAAGAATAAAGTGTTCCGAATAAATTCCGCCACCGTCTCAATCATACTCTATCAAATTCGATTGTATATTTGATTGTAGGACTTTTAATCTAGTTCTACTTGTGCTTCACTTGTGCCAGTGACTTGTCCCACCATTAACGCAAGCCGTCACTCACAGTCATAGTTACGGAGAACCATCCGGGGAAATATTTGCGTCCACTACCTAGCTAGCAAGAGAGAAACTTAACGAAAGGAGTCCGCGACCTAAAAGTGATGACCTTTGGGTGCGAGCCACGTCATTGGGATATAATATTTTTTTCTTCCCTTTACCTTTTTGCTCTGTTTGATCTGCGCATATGATATCATCTCATTAAATTGAGCCAGAAAACAAAGTGTTAAACGTAAGTACGCCCATACTAATCCAGTCCCTTTTGGTCGGAAACTACGTGAACAAACTTGTTTCGGATAAATTGTTAAAAAATCCCTAACGGAACAGTGGTAGTAACTTGGTTGAATACAGGGCACGGAATAAGTAATGCTGGTATACGTTGCCTAGTAACGAACGAGTGGAGATGAAACACATTTGAAACTATGCTCAATAATTGCGTAACTTATTTGGAACCCTGTAGAAGACTCAAAGAGGTCAAGTCGTTCGTATTATGATAATAATCTTGGTTTTTTCCTAACCCAGCCCTCCCTTGTTGTAACCCTGCTCACCGGGTAATAAATTAAATTAAGTCTTAGCCCACTGGTCAGATAATTTAATAGAGGTGGGGTGGCACTGGGTGAATTGGGCGCTGGCCGACACTTGAAAGTTGACACCCTGGGTAGCCGGCACAGCAAGGGGCTCACTCGCAGCAAGGTTCTCCACTCAGAAGATTCGTGTTGAAAAAATCTATTTAAATCAGATTGTTTTTTATTTAAGTCATATTTATATCAAGGGTATAAACTATACAGGTTAGGACATGGTAATGTAAAATAATTTTTTTGTTGAAAATTGAGAGTTTTTGAGAGGAGAAAGTTTATAAGAGTATAGACGTTTTGGCTATACACTATAGCGATGACGTCACCGGAGAGGATCCGTCCCAATCACAGAAAGGGCTAAATAGGTAATTTGGCA
>JAQFYE010004512.1:0-13276 GCA_034694305.1 Protaphorura glebata
CAAGGTTAGTTCACGAGTCTGCTATCTCTCAAGGGTTAATTATGGTTTTTCTAAAAAATTCATATCAACCTTTAGAATTGAAAATTTCTGAAATTTTCGAAATAGTTTTCGTTCAGAATCGCATGATCAAGCTAACAAACCCAATCCGACTTGACAGTAATTTCTAGTATTCTCAGGTTCATTGGCCTTCAAACGTGTCGCTACGCCTTAACCGAACCTAATTTAAACATAATACCCCCATCACCGGTAAAAGTGAAGTTTGGTTTGGCGGAATTTCTGAAATTAACATGTAATTTCCGGTTTCCCTGACTTCGGGTTTTAACTGTGACATATACATAAGTATAAACGTTTTAGTAGTGTTTGGCAATGCGATGGTTGGATAATTGGTTTAGCACGCCATCTGCCCTATGTGAAAGTAACATGGCGTCTTAGCGTTACCAGCAGAAGCGTCAGTCCTTTGTTCAGCTTTGCACTGACACGGCGTGCCTCATTTTCCTGCCTCACTTCCATTCAGTTTTTAAGAAAATGTCAGAAAATAACACAGTGATGAATTCAAAAGTTATACGAAATCTTCGGTACCAGTGGAAAAACGTTCGATAAATAAATCGGCCTACGGCGGATTTATCCACCAACATTCCATTCGATGCTGCCACATAGTGCAAATAAAGTTCTTGTGAAATCTTAGATTATTCTCTACGAAAACCAAATGCGACTGTACCTTATAACGACCCTGGAGTATCAATTTGTGGAATTTCGGATGTTTCTTGTGGCTTTGGCCATATATATTACGCGCATGGCCTAAAGGATCAGATTCTCAACCAACCTTTACCTCGGAATAAATAGAAAGCCGTCAATAGAACAACGATTTTAGCCAGATGAAACAGCGAAATTGGAAGGGAATGAAGGGATACAACCGGCCTTGGAATCTTCAATAAAAAAAATCCGGAGGTGGCTAGTGGATATAAAATATGGAATTTTGTAGCACATCATGACAAAGGAAGAACAGGATGAAGTTGAAAAGTTGAAGTTCTGTCAGCGGCACTTAATACGGATGGCTCAGTCTTTGCAAATGGCCGAACAATGCCATACAAATTGATTAATGTGAATGTGAATGTGCATCAAATTACTCCAAAATATCGTCAAGCCGATTGAATTGTTAGAATATGTTTGAATTGCTTTCCTCAAAATATTTGACACGAGACCAAATTTCATTAACATAGGTCCATTGTCTGAAACTTTAGATGTTGACCCCGTATTCAGAATGTATCCCCGTGCTAGCCGTTCTACAGAATAATTTCAAAAGAACTTCTGCCCTTACTTATTGTTAATTACTCACCTTTTGTTTTAATTAACTTTTTTCGACTACCAGTAAAGATAATAAGTCTTGTCAACTCACCCCAAGGTATGATCTGTAAGAAAAGAGTCACAGTCAACTTTAATTCAAGGTACGATCTGTATAATGTACAACATTTGTTACCAACTCATGGAAAAGTTAGCAACGTTTAAGTTAAAGTTATAACCTGATGTAGTCGTTGACCTCGTACGGTGATTCGACTTCTTTCAAGAAACTGACAAAAGTAGCAATGTCGATATTACCACCGCCAATACCTTCAACGGTCTCAGAGCACCATCGTGTGAACTCATCTTGTTGAGACTGTGGTCGTGTCGAATTCTTCATACTCATTCCATGCTCTTGAAATAATTTCATGAACGCTTCATCCGACTCTTTGGCCCTCTTTGCTTGGCTCTGTTGAGCGGCTGCTGTATGCTTATTGCTAGTACTAACGTTAGCACTCCCAGTCGACGTATTCGATGGTGATGAGTTGCTACTGGTAGCCGCAGATTTCCCTTGTTTTCCACCACTTGCTGCGGCAACTGAAGCTGGTGGGTCATCCCATATGCCACCTTAAAATTAATTAAAATATTCCATTCTGTTTCATACAAAAGTCAAAACCGGTGGCATAATTTCTCTATCCATTTGAACATCTACTGCCACCAGTGACTAGTGACACTTCCTTAAATCGAAGACGCTTTTACAGTTTTACGCCTCCTAATTCGCAAAACTAACGACCAACGTGACTTCAATTTTAGAGATCATAATTACGCTGAGCTTGCTGAGAATAATTATAAACCAATCAACTAACCGTTTAACTTTGGTGTAGTAGGAGGAGCGTTAAGTGAAGCTCGATTAGCCCAAGTCAAGCTGGAACTCCAGGCCTGTTGCAGTTGCGTGTGTTGATTGACTATCGCTCGATGCTCTCGGTCTTTCTCTTGTTGCTAAACAAGGAGTCAGAATTTTACTAGGGCTAGAAAACAAACAACGAAACACTCCCAAAAACAATCGTTACCTTTGCAAGTTTGGCTTGTTCTTCGGCCTGAATCTCTGCGAAACTTTTGACAGCAACTTTCTGAGGCTGAGCAGTTTGAGCCCATTTCAGGCTGAGCCCTGCCTTAGCCTCGCGTTGAAGTCTGGCTTGTTCTTGTTGCGCTTGCTTGCTTTTCTTCGCGGCTTGTTGCCTCACAGCATTCTCTTGTTCTTTAATGGCTTCTTCTTGTTGAATTTCAAGGAGACTTAATGCTGGTGGAGCAACTTCAACTGGTTGAACTTGTTGCTGGACATGGGCTGTTATCCAAGAAAACTTTTGCAACTCTTGCTGTTTTGCTGCTTCTTGTTCTTCTTGGAGTCTGAGCTGGTGTTGTCGCTGTTTTTCTTCGTGTTCTTGTTGGAGTCGTCGCTGTTGATCTTCATGTTCTAATTGAATCCGACGTTGTTGTTCCTCCCTCTCTTGTTGTTCTTGACGAAGTTGCTCAATTCGTTGTTGCTCCAGGCGCTGTTGCTCAAGACGTTGTTGTTCAGCCCGTTGTTGTTCTGCACGTTGTTGTTCTGCACGTTGTTGCTCAAAGCGTTGCTGTTGACGCTCCATCTCTTGTTGATGAAGTCGTTGTTGTTGCAACAATATTTCCTTCTGCCGAGCCAAGTCTGCTGCTTGTTGCTGTTTGATCATTTCTTCCTGTTTTTTCTTCAGGTATTGTTCCTTTCAAAATCAAAAGTTGTAGAAACGGAATTAGAATCGATTCGTGAAACTCTTTTTAGGACACCAATGACTGAAATAATTACCTCCATCAACTTTCTATTTTTTTCGTGTTCTTCTGCTTCATACCTCTGCTGTTCTTCTTGTCGTTTCCTATCTTCTTCTTCTAACATACGCTTGCGTTCCTGCTCTTCCTCTTTTTGTCTTAACATTTCTCCCTCCTAAATTCAAATAGAAACTTCAAAACTCCACCTAATGATTTTAGAGCAGATACGTACATATACGACAAAAGGTAGTTCCACATACCAATTTTTGCTGTTGTTGCAGCTTTATAAATTGCTGACGATACTCCCACATTTGGTTATTTTCTTGTGGCTGATTCGGCCAACCTCCCATTTGCTGCTGTACGGAAGGCGTCGGTACGTTAGTATTACCCCAATGAGACACCTGATCCATCTGCTTATTGATTTGAACTTTTTGTTGTTGGGAGTGTTGAGGACTCACCATATTTGTCAACTGTTGAACCAAGGATTGAATTGGGTCCGTTGACGATTGGGTTGGAGATTTTCTTAAGTCCATCTATTTTAAAATATTTTCAAAGTATTATTAGCAAATACGAATACAATACGTCTACGAATTTGTCAAGTCATTCGTCGGCGTTATACCTGCGTATTCATTTGTGGTTGCATCATGGGATTAATAAACGTATTCTTGTTGTTTGGCACAGAATCGTTGACTTTCCCCTAAATAATAAAATTAAATGAGTTAGTCACCATTCCAATTCACTTACATTTAAAAAGCTCTCTACTTGTGCTTGGCGACTGAAGATTGCTTGCAGATGTTCGATGGGATTAGGATTATCTTCACTCACAATAACACCAGCTTGCTTTGCCATGTTCAGAAGCTGAATTTGAGCCGGAGTTAGACCTGCGACGCCGGGGTTCTGAGGCTGAACAAATTGAGGGTGAGATGGTGCATGTCCTTGCCAGGCTTCACCTTCTTTACGAATCCCACCGCCTTGGCTCAGTCTACAACAACATCAATATTAGTTTGTGCAATAGAAACTGAAACTGTGGACATAAGGATAACGTGATAAGGATGTGAAAATTCTAACTTCATAAGGTACTGTTGTTGCTGCTCTCGAAGGATGCTTTGCTGAAGAAGTTGTCTTTGATGGTACTGAGCTTGGAGATTTGGGTCTGGGATATTATCTAAGGCACTTGGACTCGAGTCCTAAAAAAATTGCAAATAATGATTAACTAACTATATTTACCATATACTAAAAACCCACCAATTCTAAAAATATAATTAACTCAACTTACGAGGAGTGGTGGCGGAGGGGGTGAGTCAGGAATGACTAAAAAGGGATTTCTGCCGTGAAGTTTACCCATTTCAGCTAATGTGATGAAAACTTTGTCACACTCCCGCCGAAGTAGCAATCCTCCACTGAAATACCCTTGGGAATACCACTGAGCCATTTCGTGAGTAGCGAAAGGCCCTTGAACACTTCCCTGCGGGTCTCGATAAAACCATATTTCGAAAGATGTAGGGCTTGGGGGTCTACCAGGGGATTGCTGGGGAACTCCGGGGAGAGTCGGACGACCTGGTGATATTTCGGCATTGTTATTGCCGATAGGGACTTTGTTGACGTGATTGGCAGCTCCAGGCCCGCTAACCATATTCAACGAGCCTCCCGAGGGAATGGAAGAACTGAGGGATATGGAGGAAGACGAATGGCCCCCCAATGACCCATCATCCTCAATCAGCTTGGCCACCATATCTGCCTCTTCTGTCATGCTAAATTTTTAAAATAACAGAATAATTAGAAACGTTTTAATAATAATCATTACTAAATTATTTTACCTCCATTTTCTCACAAAACAAAACTCAAGACAGAATTGAATTACCTGTAATAGTGCTCCTCCTGAAGGGAGTTGATGTTACGTGAAGTATTTGGGATTCGGGTTTCAATCATTGACTGTATGCGGGACTGGGTTTGACTCACAGACTGCCGAATACCAGCATCGTCTGAGAGGGGTGGTGTTTGGTGACGTGACAAATTCTCATTTGACATATCCACGGGGCTCGGTTGGTGTGCTTGTTTTGTGAGGGGTACTGATGATTCTTCACTTCTCAGGGAGGTTAATTTCGCCTTCGTGCTAGAAGCATCAGATTTTGAATCACTCGATCTGTACCGTAATTGTTGCTGTCTTGCGCCTTCAAGTCTGTCTCCTTCCGAAAGTGTATCGTCAGGTTCCTCCTCCATAATTGACGAAGGAATCACATCTTTTGTATCATTCCTTTCTGGGGTACGTTTTTGTACTGAAAGTATTTACAAAATAAATAAGAACCAAGGAGACAAAATGGGAAGGCTGTAAAATAAAATTGAAATAACTAACCCGCCCAAGAATTTTTAAAACAAACTCACCTCTGTCATTTTGAGATCCATATGGCTCGGATTCACCTTTCGATTCCTTATTGTTCCTGTCCAATTCTCGACGATTCTGTTCAAACGCATTCGATTTCGCACTGTACCTGTCTTCCTCATGAAAGGCTCCGCTTGAGTCGAATGTACCGCTTTCCTCACTCGGATTGTCCTTCGCCCTAATAAATTGAACTTCATATTAGAGAAATTCTGTCATTTGGTACGTTTATCTAGTCACAGGGCTGCTGTTTCAACTTCAATTGTATTTTTTGTATTATAACGAGTTCTTTTTTTTCAAACATTCTGATTCTATGGAATAAGTTATAATAATGATAATGATACTATTATGTATTTGTTATTTCATTCGTTAATTCACAGAAATAATGTAAGCCGATTAGCCGATACGAGCCCAGTTTTGTGTATTGGTCTAACTATTTCAATTTACAAACGATATAGTGGAAGTTATTACCACTCAGGGAGGTTGTCATGAGCTCCATCATCACTCCAGCTTTTGTGAAGCCGCCGAGAATTAGAACGTGGTGGTGTATCCTCGTCCTCTTCTCCTCTCCTCCATCTTGGCTTCCTCCAGCCGTCGTCTTCATTATCGTAGCGCTTATTTCCGTAACTTTCACGTGTTCTCCAACTACCGCCTCGAGCCCCACCATCTTCTGGAGGGGAAGGTACTGGACCTACTCCGCCGTTCCGTTCCGCCCAGACCCTCTCGTGTGCACTCTAAAATTATTAAGTACAAATAACTATACCACATTGTTAGTCAGAAACACACTGAATTTATTTGCCAATTTATAAATTTCGCACATGGCATGGCATGGCATTGGTTAATGGGACTTCATTATAATATCCCAAAGTTGGCTACTTACTATTAACTAGCCCTTCGCCAGATTTCAAAAAAATCTGGTTATTCATCGAATCCGATAATTAACAAAAATGGACAATTATCTTTATCGCTGAAACTACCTGTAATTGTAAATATTTCATAACCTACAAATAGTAAAATCCAGTCAATTACAGACGAAGTCTACTCTACACGTCTGGCGTCGTTACGTGCCTATGAAGAATTACTAAATGTTTACTGGCTCAGCCTTGTCTTCATTTCTGCTATTTGCTATATCTGCTATCGGTGGTGGTCAAACGTAATAAATTACGTTAAACCAATTATGGAAAGCCTACCTGTGAGCGCTCGAAAGTTCTGGGTCTTGAGAACGAACCACGATCATCTTCTTCGTGTGGCCTTGGATAGTAGCCTCCACCACCTCGTCCACGACCACGACCTCTCTCACTGCTAACTCCTCGTCCCCGAATGGTAAATCCTCCTCGTCCTACGGGTGCTGGACCAGAACTAGTCTGCCGTGATGACTCAGGTTGCGGGACATGCCAAACTCGCTAGAAAGTTTAAGATGAATTCTTTACTTTTGTAAGTACTACCAAAAACCACAGAATTGGATTGGATTGGATTATTGGATTGGATATGTCTTTATTTAAATCAACTCCACAGCTCATACATAACTACATAAATATCAAAAATGAGACGTTGGACTATCCGTGAGTGTAGCCAATTCCGTCTGTAACTAAAAAACTAATTTAAATTAATTTTAACATGATGAATATGGGATTGTAACAAAGGAGGTTGAATAATGACATAAAGTCTAAACACTGAGGTTACGGGACATGCCAAACTCGCGAGAAAGTTTAAGATGAATTTTTTATTTTTGTAAATGTAAGTTCTAGTTCTACCAAAAACCACAGAATTGGATTGGATTGGATATGTATTTATATAAATCATCAACTCCATAGCTCAAACATCATTAAATAAATATCAAAAATGAAACGTTGGAACTATCTGTGAGTATAATCAATTCCGACTGTAACTAATTAATTATAACATAATGAATATGGGATTGTAACTAAGGAGGTTGAATAATGACATAAAGTAATAATATGTGACTTTAGATAAATTGGTAATATGTGAGTGAGGCAGACCAAAAGTACGACATGAATGTTTCGTTATTACTAGGAGAATTGAAGTTAATCACTCACTAGCTCATCCTCAGATGGTTGAGAGAAAGCCAAAGGTGGTTGCATTTTTTCAATGAACAGTGTTCCAAACGCGGGAAGAAAGCTTGGTGGTGGTAAGTTTTTGTCGAAGAGAGCCAACATTTCCTCTCGTCCATAACCAAATTCTGAAGGCTGGAAGCGATTCACAAATGTGCTGTTACTGGTCCCAGAAGAAGTACCACTACTGAGTCGAACTTCTCTGTGAGGTGGCGGATTGTAATTCGAGTGATGATGGTGCTGATTTGATGAAGCGGCGGAAGAATAACTCCCTGCCTCACGCATTCCCCCTCCACCACCTCCACTTCCAGAACTCCATCCCCCTGGTCCACCTCCGGCAGAACCACCACTCCCTGATCCGCTATCAGATGATGACAGTGCTCTTAACCAATCGGGACCAAACTTCAGGGATGCATCTCCAATTTTTGACTGAATCGGCATTGGTGACATGCTTTCAAGAAAAAAACAGAAATATAAGAAAATTCAAATCAAGACCGCTCTTGAGACAGTAATAAAGATTTAACCCCATGAGGTCACTAAATTTTAGCGTAAGGTCAACTGAGAACCAGAGTGTCATCCGGGTTCGCAAAAATCACGTTTTTTTCTGAAAAAAATAAAATAAAATCTGACTTTT
The DNA here is from genome assembly GCA_034694305.1 of Protaphorura glebata. Lineage (NCBI taxonomy): Eukaryota > Metazoa > Arthropoda > Collembola > Poduromorpha > Onychiuridae > Protaphorura > Protaphorura glebata. The sequence continues at coordinate 8,162 of JAQFYE010004512.1, forward strand.
TTTTTATTATAATCTTGATTATAATCGATTTTTCTGGAAGGCAAAATAATCCAATTATAATCACGATTACAAATTTGGAAAAGCAAATTAATATCTAAAAATCGGATTTTTTCGATTTTTGATTATAATCATGATTATAATCAATTTTTACGATTATAATCATGATTATAATCAATTTTTACGATTATAATTGATTTTTGATTATAATCGATTTTGATTATAATCATGATTATAATAGTATTTTTTTAAACTTAATCTCGATTATAATCAGATTTTTTCCAGAAAAATCAAGACAAATCGATTACAAAAATTGGATTATTTATAATAAAAAAATCGTTTTTTTTTATTTAAAAAAAAAAAAAAAACGTGGTTTTTGCGAACCACGCAAACCATTTGGTGTCATATTCGAACCGTGAAGCTAAGGCTAAGGAATGATAGTATATTATTGTCTGTTGTACTATATATTTTCTCTTTGTGTTTGTTGGCTCTGAGCCGGGCCCGAATGTTGACAACAGGGAAACCTGATATTCTTGACCGTAATCAAAGAAATTAACTAACTAAGGTCCGGTGTACCAAGTTTCAGCTTTCTGTGACCCGCTACCGTCCAGAGGTCTCAGCAAGCAAAGTTAGTGACTTCTCTTCTATGTCTGTTGTCGTCGTGTCGTCCCGACCATCTTGGGGGTCATAGAAAACTGAAAACTGGTACGCTGACTCTCCTATAGGAGAGTTATAGTTGAAGCAAATATCCCGAAGAAGGCAGTGCGGCCTGGACTGTACATCTGAAATCCTCCGTGCCCTTTAACATTACAGCAAACTTCAACCTATAACTAACTTCGTTCCTTTAATTTTTTCATGTTCGGTTCTATTTTTAAAAAATCGCAAAAATTTCACTTTAGATAATGTCTGACCCCCGTGAAAATCAAAACAAAGCTGCCAGCGCATTGAATTTTTAAGTGAGTTCCTTCCGATCTCTGTAATGTAATGTACAGTCCAACTGGCTATACAGTGCTATGCGTCACATGGCTTACATGCTATAGAGCCTGGAAACTCTCCTATTGACAACACGTAAGTGATCAGGTGATGATTAAGATTTCAGTAAACACATTCTGCATGCGGTTTATTTATTCTCTCGACCTAACAATAGACGATTATATATCATTTTAAGAAAGTCCGGATATTCCAACACTTGTTGTCCTGTTTTCCCTGAGAAAATGGATTGATAATGTCCAGGGATCCACGTAGTGGGGCAAGGTACCCAGTACCCACTAAGCCACCGCAACCAATTGCTAATTCAAAATTACAAATGTATATCGCAATACTTCCTGGAAACGACTTCCTGAACTGTTTTAAATCAGACGAAAGGAAAAGATTTGAGCTAAGCTAAGTTTCGCAGATAACCTAGGATGAAGGCGAAATAAATTAAACAATACAACAAACTGTAAGGCTTCTCTGGAACTTGGAACGAAACAAAAGATCTCTGCTTTGTGCCTTTGTGTGAGACAATGAAAACCTAAAAATACTGGTACTGTCTAGTTAGTACTATAAATAGACATTAACCTTCCATGAATTCGTTAATCTCGTCAGTGTTATACTGCATGAAGTTACAATAAATCATCCCAAGCCAGGGAGATCGTTCAATCTTGCATGCTCGCTCATAAAAATGCTCTGACGTTTGAAACGTATACACATACTTATCATTTATAAAGTACGTTCCGATTTTCTCAAAAAAATGAAAAAAAAAGTTGACGTTAAGTTAATCGATGGACGAACGGCAAGTTCAGAAGATTCAGACCACGACAGGCCCCAGTGTATATCAGTATTATGTATTAGAAGAATATGAATAATGTCTACATCTTCAGTACTAAACTCTGTCGTCGAAAATTAATTTATACAATAGTCAATAACGATTTATCACTTTTCCCACCGAAGAAAAGAATAGCAGAAAGGATCTTATACTCAATTTAGCTTAGCAATAACATAATTTACTTAATATATCTCTATCAACTATCTGTCTCTGTCACTTTGAGCTGACATTGTATTTATTAAATCTTGACATGTTGGTAATTTAATTTTGTAATTATTGTAGACTCACCTTTTACTTGGCATACTGGTCTCACCGGACCAATGATATTTAAGTTATTTTGTCGTAGTTTCCGGAATGTCGTATTCTTGATGAGTTGATACCAGTGCAGTACAGCTAGTCGAAGAAAGTTGTGATTCAAAACCCCTGATCAGTCCAGAAAGATTGGCAGTACGTAAATCTGTAGCGTATGTTTCTTGTAAAGCTTTGGTTCTTCAGCTCAGATGATAGGAAATCAGGCAGGCTGGCAAGAGGAAATGAACGAATGATTTGACGCTCAAGAGAGGATTTTGGAAATTAGTTATTTAAGACGAGCGTCGAAGACACACTCTTCTGACCGTTGACACTGAAAAATTGTCAGTGTAATGAAAAGAATGTAGTAAGTAGTATTTTCTTATTTACGTATTGTAAGCAAAGAGCACGCGGATGGAGGAATATGAATGAACCAGACAGGCAGGTAGGTGGCCTGAAGGATTGAGGAGCGAAGACACTGACGATCTGACGACGACGACGGAGGGATGACAAGGGTCAAAGGTTTACCTGGTCACTCTTAACACGTTCTTCGGAACAGACAGAATTAATGGCAATGGTTGGTTTTTTTTATAGTTTTGTGACGACGAACGTACGAATACGAATACGAAGGAAGAGCAAAACTGAGATGAAAACAATGTGGAGCAAAAGCGAGCTGTAGCACAAGTGAGTGGAAATTACGCTACGTTCCACTCGCCTGGGTTAAAAGACAAATACCTAGGTTGGAATTGGAATCCAAATGCCATGCAAATGCACGTAATTCTCTCTGCTCCCGTCGTCCGACCAAAATGCATTCCACGAGTGCGAATCCGAATCACAAGAAACCAAGCCATCTTTCGTCTTCCACCATTTCAAAAGCTTAATCAAAACTCACACAAGCAGAGGAGATGGAGCGCGAGCGGAAGGAAATTCACTCCCGAACTTTCCTTCAATTTCAATTCAATTTCACTCAATTTTTGACTACTTTAATGCACTTAGCAGACTTTGGGTCAATTACATTGGTAATTGTAATTTCAATTACAAAATACAATTACAATTACGTAATTATAATTGTAATCAATTACAATTACTTTCAGAATCCCAGCTGTAATTTGTAATTGTAACTAAATACTTTAGAAATTCTGTGTAATTGTAATTGTATTTTGTAACGGAATTTATATTTTTGTCTAAAGAAAGATGTAACTATTTGATGTTAGCACACATAAAATCATCATTTTGAGAAAGTAATTTGTATTTGTAATTGCATTTTCGATTACAATTACGTAATTGTAATTGAAATTAATCACTTTTCCATTTTTGTCCGCGTAATTGTAATTTTAGTTAATTACTTTCGAATTTTCTCCATGTATTTGTAATTATAATTAATTACAATCGGAAATGCGGGTGTAATTTGTAATTAATTATATTTTTTTAAAGTAATTGACCTAAGTCTGTGCACTAGCACTGAAAAAATAAATGCAGTTTTCTCAATTAACATTTTCCCTATCACTACATACGAACGACTATAGATTTCTATTCTCTTCAAAATTGACATTACGGCGGCCTGCTAGATAAATCTAAATGGGTTTTTTAATCGGTCCATTTCAGGGTTAACTATTGTAAACAGGCGGACCGTAAAATCGATCCAAAACTTATTACAGCCCACTCCGGATTCTACTTTCCCTTTTTATCGTTTTAATTGTTGGACTGCCGCCGCCCGGTCAAGCTGCTGCCAGGAAAGCTTGTTTCAGCTGTCGGAGAGATTATGAAAGGTTGAAGGCGTACCTATCCTTGTGTAGTTCTTCTAAATTCTCTAATTATCTCATTCCTAAATTTGACGGAAAACAGCGAATTCTTAGATTAGAAATGATTAGGGACGTAAAATGAACAAAAAAAAAAGAGTGAGCGCTTTCCGTCCGGTCCATCGACGGAATGACGGATATTTGAAAGCCCGAAATACATCCTTGTCGCTGCTGTAATTGCGAACTTACTTTTTTCTGGCTCCTTGTTATTTGCAACCCCAATGGTATGAGTTCCATCGGAATAACTTCCTGACCTCATATAAGGATAGGACAGGACAGGACATAAAATATAAAGTTCGTCAACCATTTTTTTTAACAATTACGGAGAACCCGCCGCGCCTGGTCAATAGGTTACAATTAGAATCAAATCATTTGCAATGTTTGAGCTAGGTACATGTATGAATAAATGCTAGTTAATAAATACACACGGTATATACACGGTATAACCGCGGTCCAAACGTAAATGAGGTATTTAAGGCTTTTAACTAAATTAGCACTTTCGTTGGATCTACGCTGACCATCCGTCCCGGTTTTTCCGGGATCGTCCCGGTTTTGAATGCCTTGCCTGTCTCGGCGTCCCGGTTTTGGAAATTCTGTCCCGAGAATCTCGGCTTTTAGTATATTTTGCCCAAATATAGTGCAATATTCAAAAATCTCGGCCCTATTCGGGCCGATTAATGGTATATACTCCAACTTACAGTGAATATGTGGCGAATTGTCCACATTTTACGTTATGTTGTCAAGGAAAAAGAAATCTCGAAGAAAGAAGGCCGATTTTCAATTTGAATTTGAATTCTGTGTAGAGAGAATTGGTTTAAAAATGAATTCTGTGTAGAGAGAATTAGTTCAAAAATAAATTCCGTGTAGAGAGAATTGGCTCAAAAATGAATTCTGTATAGAGAGAATTGGTTTAAAAATGAACTCTGTGTAGAGAGAATGACACCTTTTCGGTGTCCCGGTTTTCGAATTTTCGAAAATGGTCAGCCTAGTTCGATCCAACAAGTGATGAGTGTACTCGTGTCCTTTGGCGGTTTAACTGTTGGTATCGTTTTCGTTTAGGTCATAGGCTGTCATTATTTCTTAGTGGGAAATAGTCGTTTGCATCAAACAGCACGGCACAGTCCGCTTAGTCAGATAGCAGAGAGTAATTATTTATTTATTTATTTTATTTATTTAGACGTTTAATTCAAACCAGAGAACTGCAAGAGATATTCGTCAATACAG
>JAQFYE010004513.1:0-13275 GCA_034694305.1 Protaphorura glebata
GGGCGGTCACCACGACGTAAATCTAACGAGTCGGTTTAACATTGGTTACGTTAGAATTACGTAAATTGTTCATCGGGTATATTAGGATGTATTGTAAACAGTCGATATATAATTAAAACAGTTTAAATTTTTCTACCTCAAAATTATGTCGAAGGCAAGAATTTACCGAATTCATGTGCTTATGTTTCGTATGAAACAATTCTCTAGAAACATTGTTACACAGTGGATCATTATCTTACCTTAGAAGATTTTGGAGCAAAGAAATTGAAAAAGCTCTTTGTATTCTTTTATTCCGAATATGAAATATGAATAGTATTTCTAAAAGCTTTTGACTATCGTCGTCACTTCCGGAGAGCACGACTCATATCTGGTTATGAGTTTTTTCAATTTAGCTGCTTTTCTCTACTCAATCAAAATAGGTTATGAAGAATTCAAGGTATGATGATAATTGCTGATACGTTATCGGCAAGATATGACTACGGAAATTTTTCCGAATCAAATCATTTGTCATGACGGATTAGCTGAGGCAAAACATTTCAGCACTCGTAAATATAGCAGTTGCGTTTGGATTCCTCTCGTACTCAATCACGACGAAGGGAAAATGGTGGTCTTCACAATATTATACATTTTAGTATTGAGTTTGAGCACTTTATCGACTATTGCAGGTACGAACGTACTAAATATAATATAAGAAAAGAAATCATCTGTTACCTCCACTAGATGAAGGGTCCTTTTAAAACACCTTACCATTTTCGATCATGGTTTTGGGCCGAGACTTTGATGTACAGATTTTCAGAAGAAAGGGGAAGAGTTGTTTACCTTCGATAGCGCTGATTATTTCAAGTGTCCATTTACTGATTAGCTAAGTTGTCTAACAACAAGTTAAAGACTTCTGAAAATTAAAATTTGACCAGACTTCAGAATTAAATCACCCACCCACGTAATTTCTTGTATATTGAGAATCGATAATTTGAAATGCTAAGCTGATTTTCAACTTTCCAGGAATAAATTGTTACCAGTGTAACTACATGGTTGGTAAGAATGACACTCAAAAAGATTGCGAGGATTCGACTCTCCCTGAGGCCTATCTTCAAAATTGTACCGGACCAACCGACATTGATTTTGGCGTGAAGAATGGTAAATCTCGAAAAATTGTAACCTGTTTTTGTGGATGAATGAGCAGGTACGTCCTATGTATCATGTAACGTGTAACGATTTTAAGAACTACACCTTATGTGCGATTGTCGTCATCGGATTGAAATGTTTTGACTATTTTTCTTGAATATCTATTTCCTATACTTTGCAGATGGTGGTATCCCCCTATTTGAGAAACCCGATAAATCAGGGAAAGCAGAAGTGGGTGACATAATCTGTGAAAAAAGAATGGGCGAGGTGGACGGAGAGAAGTTCATTTCCAGAGGTTGTGGCCTGGCTTGGAATATACCAGATGATTTGAATGGAGTTTGTGTATTAATGCCAGATTTCTGTGATCCTAAAATTGGCTGTATCAAGAAAAGACGTATATGTTACTGTACTGAGGATGGTTGTAATACTGGAGTATCTTTGAGATCATTATCATGCTTATCTATTAGTGTGATTGGGTTTATAACCGGTATTTTTAAACTTAGATGAGTGATCGACTGCAGGGTATCGGGGCCGAATCTAAAATAAAGTTACCACTTCTAATTACCGATTAGAAACTTGGACTTTTATTTTTTCTGGTCCGCTACAACTTTTGCCTAGCGAATCAATGAAAGAGCGGAAGGCAGAGAAGTAATACGTTGAGTTGACATTAGTCATTCGAAATAAAAATAATAAGTACAACTAAGTACGTAAGTATCGGGAGGGACATTTTTTACTCTTATATTGTCCATTTATTGGTTCAATAGTCAGTTCGGTGTAATACAGCTTACATGCGGCCCTCAGATTTGTTGCATTAGACTAAGACTGTACGGTTTTAATAAGTGGTTTTCGTCTTTATTGGGTACACACAACACACCACGGCAGAACTTCCAAATCCGAATGGACACTTACGAAAAACACGTCAATACGTAGATGGTTAGCCATGCATGCGGCGAATGTGAATCAACGAAAGTATTATTTATTGGTAATTTTACCGTCCAGAGTGTGCATTGTTCACAATATCGGAATTTTCCGTTTGTTTTAGTGTGTACGACTTCGCGGCATTTCTAGGTCAGCTTGAAGATAAAATTCAATTTAATGTGTGTCGTAGGATTATCGTGCTCGTGTACATACCTTATCGTTTCGCAGATAAATGCACTGCTAACATTCAATTGTCAACACAAGGTAAATTGATACATGTGCGGTACCACGACCACGACCCCCTACTTTTTTTCACTAAAACTCTTTTACAATCACAATTAAATATCACATCAGATTAGAAATGAATCAGTAGAATCCTAATATATGTATTACGCAGTAAACATATTCCGCGTGGAACATACTTTTAGAGCAAATTGTGTATTTTCGTATTACATTGTGCCTGTGTGGCCTATAGTACTATTGTGACTGTGAGGTCATCTTAACATTTATAAAGTACGTTGCAGTGACGTCATACAAATATCCACCGCGGCACCCGCATTGGCCTAAATAACAATGTATGGTATAAATTACTATATTGCAAGGCTCGGATCAGATCACACCAGATCGGATTTTAGACAGTATTAGGGAAAAGTTCAATAATTGTATTATTTTCCTTTGTTGAATATTGCTTTGTCCACTTCACTTCGCTTCATTGAATAAAGCAAAATCAACCTAAATCAAAATAAAATCAGACCTGATATTTTTGGATCAGTTTTCCTGGACCAGATTCGGATTGAAGTTTTTGTCATATATCCGCTATTTTCGGCGAGATATCTGGTCAGATGTAATATTCAGTTACGTGATTTGACAAGTTCTTTCAGATTCAGACATCCGATTATTTTATCGAAAATTTGAAAGTCAGTTCGGATACGCAATTATCTGTCTGATTCTAGCCTTACTACATTTTATTTCTATCCAAGAAGAAACGATGAAAGTTTCCGTAGTTCTTGTCGCTTTGATATTAAACACGATCGAAGATGTCGTTGGTAAGAAATTGTTGATGAAGTTTCGGATATTTTGTAAATGGTGCCTGAGCATGAGCCAGAAATTAAATGTTTATAATCTTACGCGGCTCTTTAGGAATTCGGTGTTACCAATGCAATTATGTGGAAGGTGAGGAAAACGGCCAGAGTGATTGCGAAACCTCACCTCCTGAAAAGTATCTTCAAAACTGTAGAAGCGGTGAAGAAAGTGAAATGAAGACGGACTATGCCGACAAAATTGTCGGTACGAATTTAAGCAAAAAAAAAGCAAAGAATCCGTTTCGCAGATTACATATGTATTTATACCATAATATTTACTTTGCAGAAATGTCCATTGTTAAAAGCAACGCATCATCAGAGAAACGGCCAGGATTTCCTGGGAAAGCAATGTACGACATAATTTGTGTAAAAGGAACTGGGGAACGGAATGGATCGAAAATAGTTGGTAGAGGATGTGGAGTCACCGGAAAGCCAGAAGACTTTAATGGAAGATGTGATTCAATTAAAAAAACATTCTGTGATAGATTGGGGTGCTATAAAAATAGACAAATGTGTTACTGTACCCATGATGGATGTAATTCAGCTGGGTCTTTATCGCACATAGGAGTATTCTTTACCAGTATTTTAGGATTTGTATTCATTTTTTTAAAGTTTTGAAAAGTTACTCTGTACATTTATCTTCAAATGTGTACGTTTCGGATTTTTCAAACTTCCAAAGCCAAGGAATATTAAATGTGCTCGCCACTCACGGATTCCATTTCTTCACGAAGAGGAGAATTTGATTTTTTTTATTTAGACAGACATTAAATTTGACAAGTATCGTCGGAATACCAATTTTTTATTGAGAAACTGTTACGGATGAATAGAACATGAGTTGCTATGTAGCCTTCGGCGAAAAATTTGGATTTTATTCAATTAAAATTTGAATTTTATTGATTTGGAAGATTTCTTTGAAAGAATTGACCCAATGTAATAATCGTTTGTTGAACTCGCTGGAAAATAAGTGGAACGCTAAAGTTGCCCATTGAAGTCGCAAACCCATGGCACATGTCAACGTATCTGATGTGCCCGGAATTCTCTCCGAATCTCTCCCGTAAGACATCGTAGAAGGGAACCTGTAATTATAGAGTTAATATAAAAATTGTATTCCTTTTGTATTAGACACCGGATTAACAAAATCAGAACGACAGTTCGTGAATTGGGTATATTGTGCATTTTTTTGATAAATGTTTCTAATGCGGAAGTCTTTCCTCTAACAATAAAAGGTCAATATAGATAAGGCGTCCTCCTAATTTAGGAAAGCCTTTCTAATTCCGGAAGTGTGCTGTAATAATTAAGTGTGTCTCACCATATCAGGGTCATCCGAACATGGGAACAAATACATCGGTGATTGAACTTCGTAGGCCTGGTCATTTGTTACCGAAGATGGATGGACTAGTCCGGCCGCCTTGATTTGCGGTAACTGAATGGATGCCAGAGTTGAAATTTTACCACCCCAGCAAAAACCGAAAATTCCAGCCTCACTAATTCCAAAATTTGTTTCGTAATGCCTCAAAATATTTTGAACATCGTATTGCACGATAGTATCCCAGTTGGCGACTCTTTCATTCCATTCTGCATACTCTTCTGGGCTGTAGGGTCAAGGTCAAAGGTCATTAGTTTAGATTATAGAAATTGAGACACTCTTAAAGTTAAAATAGCTAGATAGTCATTTAAACGTCTTTCGTTCAAATTCACACTTTATCAAATAAATAAAATGATACTTACACTGGAGGCCATTTAGTATGATCCCATGGTTCGCCACGATAGAAGTCCGGCAATATTACTCGGAACCCATAATGCTCTGCCAGCAAGTCCACAAAAAGTCGGCTATTCTGGGTATCACCGAATATGTCATGGACAGCTATGAGCAATCTCTTTGGGGTCAAGTCTGCAGTTTCATAAATGGAGAGATTTCCTAACTGCCATTCTTGGCCTTTGTGCGCGTAGTCAATTTCCATTTTCATAATAGGACATTCTAGACTATTCACTTTTTGGAGGCGCGGATCGTGGGCGTTGACTAGGACCAAGAGCGCGACGACGCTACTTAAAAGTAATATGGGAATATTGAGCTGAGCCATGGCGAGAACTTATCCACAAATCCGGAGCTACCAATTATAAAATCGGAGCAAGACTGAATTTGATAATTGGGCGCAGAGCATTTATATTTGTTCTAATTCTAGAGTAAATCAACTCCTGCCCTAATCTGTAATTTATTGTATTGTATCACACCACCTGGGTGTTCAAAATAATTGTACTTGACACTTGAAATTCCGGCATCGTTATAGGGCTGATAGTTTGGAAAACCCGGCAGGAATCGGAATAACAATGATGCAAGGATTAAGGAGAATCACTGGTATGACCATGGACGCATAATAATTTATGGTGTTTCAATAAAATGTCGGGTAATGAATAACACAATTCTAATCTTGGAAATCCGAATCCCAGGATTAGTCCGTGTACTGCATATAACAATTTGAGTTTAATTTATGATTTGGATTCGGAGAAGTAAGCGGTAATTTTATTGACATAATTCCGTAATAAATTTAGAAATAGTAGTTTCTCTCTGAAACAGAAACTACTACTAATCATAAATCAAAATTGATTAATAAATAAGTTGAACTCAAGCCCAAGCTGTTAGATAAACATATGGACTAGACGGGGCATAATTAATGCTTACATAACCGAAGTCTTCGGTTATCACCGAACATCACGTAAATGTGAAAAATGTATCAGTTTCGTACTAAGGTATGTTAAATGCGATGGGTTCATCACTCTAAAAAAACAAGTCCATAAATATCGGGAATCAAAATTAATAAATGAATAATAGTTGCTTTTTAAGGATTCCGACTCAGCATTGACCTCTTCGAATTCTGGTTTTCCAAAATTACTGTGACCCAAGAATAAGAATTTAAAGATTACGCATTCTGCAAAGAATTATGAAGAGTCCACCGACTATACTGTTCTACTGTTTTAAATTCCGATGCTTAAGAGCCGCGATGCCGAACGGTATAAAGTGAAAGTTTGCCAGGGAAGACGCGAACGGTGAAAGTCTGGGATGCATTATCGTATCGATAAAAGACACTTCCGAGACATTTCACTTTGATAATTCTACGATTCCATCAGTTTTTTTTACACAATTTTATGAAAATATTGAGAACTTGTTTGTCCATTATGTGAAGACTGATTTATTTTTCACTATCAGTGTCACAAAGTCGTAGGGTAGTGTTGTGTAGTAGTACCAGTTTACCCCTTTAGTTTGGCATAATATAGGATATAGATAAAAATTGATTATTCAGTTGACTCATAAAAAACGTCAATTCTGTGCGGACAGTTCCGTTGGACTTTTAAGAGTGAAGAGATTTTCCAGGGAATGTTCGAAGTTTCATTTAATAATGTCAAATTTTAGTTATCTGAAAGTTCTGAAAGTATTATTTTTCGAATTTCTACCGGTTGCCAGCTAGCTAAAGTACAAAGTGTGTGACCATTATTTGAGGTTGGAGAATTGTGTCAATTCTTTATAACTTTAAGTTGACCAATTTGATAACTTTTCTTGTGTAATTTATTTTTTGTGATTAATATTTTAATCGTATATTTGCCCTGGAGTGACCGATGTCTGAAAAATTGGGCCTTCGTACATGCTAGACCTACATTAAGAACTTCTTTCACTATTTCTCATAAATATCTTGTCTATTTCAGATACTTTGACATTATGGCGACAGACTCAGAAAAATCAACATGTGTCTATGTCCCAAGAAAAGCCGAAGACGTGACATTACCCTGGTTCTCCAAAATTCTGGACATCCCTGTCACTGAAATAAATGGTTTCAAGATTTTTGCAAATTCCTTCGTAGGCTCTGGAAATTTAAGCGACATCGTTCGAGTTGAATTTGAAAGAAATTCTGAGAAACTGAATTATGTCGTCAAACTGCTCCCCCTCACAACTGATCCTGGAATCCTGGAGGTCATGTACTCAGACAAGTTTGACCAGAAGGAGATATTCTTCTACAAAACACTCCTTCCTGAATTATCAACCGAAGTCCCTGAGTTGACCAAGTACATATGCAAATTCTTCTATGGTGACGTCCAAGAAGCGAATGAAGCGAGGTCAATTTTATACAGCTCCGTCCTGGTACTCCAAGATTTGAAGCTATTGGGTTATTCCATGCCAACTTTCGATGTCGGACTATCGACAACCCAACTAGAAGAAGGGATTGATTTCACTGCGAAATTAGATGTCGCTGGGAAGTGTTTGCTCCGTCGGAAACAGGGTGTCCGTCTTCCAGAAATTTACCCGGCACTCAACGATTGGCATTTACCGTGCGAGTCTGGAAATGTTTTTGAAAGGTTCAAAACGTTATCGTGGTTTTCTTCTGGACTTCAAACAATCGACGAAGTCTTAGTGGCTAATCAGCACAAAACGACGCCAGAAATGCGGGCAGCTTATTCCGAATTAGTACCATTCCCGGACACAATTCTTTACGCCGTATTCAAAGAGGGTCAAAAATTCCCCACAATTACTCATGATGACCTCTGGCCCCATAATTTTTTGGTTGGCCCGGAAGATTCCGATCTTCCCCTCAAAATAATTGACTGGCAAATGGTTGGCTATACTGACCCAACCCATGACTTGTCCCATTTTATATTTTCATGTTTACCGCTGGATGATTTAAACGAATATAAAATTACGGAGTGGGTCACCAAATACCACAAACTTTATGAACAATTGTGCGCCAATCACAATTTAGAAACCAGGAGAACTCTGTTAGAATTTTCGGACTATTTTTTCACGTATGGAATATCCTACTGCCTCATTTGGTTTGCCCTGAGCTGTGATTCTATTTTTGCTAATCCAAACTATAACGCCAAATTGTATCGAATCTTGGAACTATTGTATGAACTCCGGGCACCACAATTTATACTATCACTTGTGAGAAAATAATTAATGTGAATAAACAATTTGGTTTTGAGAACAGATAACTTATTTTATTATATTGTACTTGTATGAATATATTTACATTCTTAACAACTAAGAAAGACACAAAATAAATATTAATTAATCATAGAGGTAATACAAAGCACACCACGCGGAAGAAATTGATAAATTATTTTGGATTATTTTTTGAACCTGGGATTAGATCACATTTGTAGTACGAAAACCGTTTTTGGGAGATTCATATATGCTAAGAGACCTTTCGAAGGAAAGAACACTACAAAATTGGTATAAAATTTTGGATTCGATATATTTTTCCAAACCCTTCATATTTGAGAAAAATACAGTTATTCCTTAGCACTTACCAATTTCTACCTGACGTTTTATTAAAATTTTAATTACATATAAATAATACTACAAATTAATACTTTTTTAAATTTAAATCCAATGAATGAGTTCATAAATACCTAGACTTGTTTGCGTATGTATTAAACATACAATTTATTGAATTTCCTAACCCTTTCTCTTCTCTCTTAGATAATTCCAGCCCACTTATACAGTTTGTTATTTTAAGCTACATTCTAACGCTGTAACTTTCCACCAAACTAATGAGTATTTTTCTGTTTTATCTCACGACATATTGCGTGTACCGGTTAGCGCTCGCTTAAGATTTCTGGGTCGGCCGGTGAGCGCGCACGCAGACATCTTGTACGCGAGACCAGGCTGCGCTAAGCTAGCGCAAGTATGAAGAAACGTACATTGTCGCCATCAATCCAACGCATAATCCTGACCAAAGAATTGCTCTTTTCAATTGACCGTCCGTATCTTCTGGTGGCGGGAATTGTTCGACTAGTCCGCCCTAAAAATGAACAAATACACACGGTTTATTAGAACGTTGAAAAAAAATGTAAAAAATATTAATGTAAAATCATATTTTCAGCAATCTTACCCATCCACCATTATTTCGGACAAAGGATATCACATTTTTGGTCAAATACGAGGCTAAGAAACGGGTAACAGAGTCCACCCGTTCTTGATCCTAAAAAAAATTGCAAAATTATTACAAATGTTTATTCCCCAAGGCTGACCGTAAACGCAGGTGAAATTGTGCGGTGAATCATTACTACGGCCGATGGCTGAATATTTTATTGGTGTAATTAAGGGTGGGAGCTTAGTCAGTTTACTAAATTTATTATTTTTAATATTTTTCTCAACTGCACTTACTTCTCGATACTCCTGAACCAGACGAACTGTGAATGCGAAGAGACTACATATCCTACCCCATGTTATTCTTAACTGCCCAGTTTCATTATTTGCATTAGCCTGAAAGCCAAAACAAATTTCAAGTGTTAAAAATCACGTATTTGAATCGAATCAATACTAAATTAGCTCGGAATCCAACTTTATGTCGAGTTCACCTCAAATAGTTCATTCGCAACTGAGTCAAACATGTGATAGTGTGTGACCTCAAGCCTCCGGACCATTCCATTGAAAAGTATGGAATGTTTTTCCAGGATTTCAGAAACACAATTACACAGAGACTCGAAGACGTCATCTCGCAGGGCAGACGGTGTTCGTTTTCTCAAGGCCAATTCTTGAATCACTAAATAAGACAACTGCTGACCTGAAATCGAAATAAATAATTTAATTAACAAATTCATTACATATATTGAATTTCGACAAGACAATTTAAAATGAACAAACGGTTTAGACAAACCTTTGGCAGTGACCGGGTCTTGTTCCTCAGTTTGCGTTGATATTGTTCTCCGGCTGTCATAATCTTGACCTGGATTCTGCTTTCTCCGCGTTGGAAGCACTCGCGAAAATAGACTTGAAATAAAGCCTAGAAAATATACAAAAAATAAAAATATTAAAACGTTGTTCCTAATTTCGAAACATAGTAACGCACAAAGTCATGGAAAGATGGGACGTTTTTTGAGTGATTGAATGATTGTTCGGAAATGCGTTTAAACGCAATTCGATTGTCTTACATTCAAATATATACAATTCACTTTCACACAGATCCAAACTTGGCCCGAGTGGAGGCTGTATTGATTTAAAATAATGTAGTTTTTGTGAGAGAAAAGAAATAATAGTTTTTGGTTTCTAAACCTGGTTTATAATAATGCTGGCATTATTACCGCATGTAAAGGTTTAGACTGCGTACCTATAAAGCAAAACCCCAAGTTTCAACCGAAAATCCTGGTTTAAATTTAAAAAAAAAAGTCTTGGGTTCAACAAAAAAACGTTTTGGGTTTGACCAAAAGACCACGTTTGCTTGGGTTTATAAACAAAAAAAAATACTGTACGGTGTAAATAGGGTCGACTGTTTAAGTACGCCGCCCAAGGAAGAACATAATGAGTAATCGGCACAATATTTGAAGGATATTTCTATGAATTTCTTAAAACTTACCCTCTTCGTGATCATCATTTTGATAGTCTAATGTTCTAATCCCATTTTCGGTGACTTGACCTTCTGACCTCACCAGAGGACCATGACTATTCAGACAAAGACGATTTGGGGGCGGGGAAGCAGCATGAGGGACTACGATTGCGGAGTCCACACAATCGACGGGATCTTCTTCAGACTCCGTTTGTGTGGAAACTGCTGAACTGTCCTCCTCAACGACATCCGCTACTAGACCTCTCGCCGCCGGCATCTTCCTCAACAACTTTTCGAAGGAATCTATAAGAAAAATCACCCGAAATATTTAGAAGTCCAAAGTTCAATATTTTAAGTAATTGTTAAGATCATTCGAATTTCCTGCCTGCGCCGCCGTTCAAAATCATAGCGCAGACACCAATAAACCCCGAGAAATCTGCAATCTCTTCATCTACTGGGTTAATTCTATTCTAAATTTCTAATACTTCAAAAAGTTTTCCAAATACAATATTTATTTCTCGCATCAATGGGCCATATTCAGGGTGTTTCCAAAAAAGCGCATACTTGTTTATGTTTTTTTCGTTGTTGGGCGGTTTATTCTAATTGCATGTAATGTAAATTTTCGTTACTACGCCAAAATATTATCAAACAACTATGCACTTTTTTCTGAAACACCCTGTACAGTAAATTAAAATTCTCTACAAAACGATTGTCTAACTTTATCTGTAAACATCCAACCCTATAGACTAGGTAGGTCTATCGTTAATTCATTATGGAGAAAAAATAATGGCATAGACCCAATATATATGTGAGTATAGGAAATGAGGATTGACTGAATAGTGCCAAAAACCTTCAGAAAGAAAGTTTCTCCAACGACTTCCTAAAAACGAATCGAATGAATACGTTCGAAGTCGAGAAAAATTCGTTCGTGTTCCTATTCAGCTGTACTTAAATTAAATCAGACTACGAAAAGACTCGTTAAATCGGTTTATTACATCAGCAGTGCGGAAGCAGAATAAGGTATGAGAATTCGTTAATCGACGAACAAATACAAATCGTTTCGCTAGTTTTACAGTATTTGGATGACTCATGCCGTTTCCAATACCAATAACAAACAGCAAAGTATGAACTCTAGCCCTAATAAAGGTTTTAAAAGAGTGATGCTAAATTATATTAGAATTTAGAATGTGAAATAAATGGCGTAACAAATAATTTACAAGAAACTTTCCAAGATCAAAAATATGACATATTTTCGGACCGTGCACGATTTTCATACATAAATATCCGTATATAAAATCCGGATAACACTGCACTGGTACGTTATTTCAAGAATGACAAATAAATGGGAGATTGGTAAAGTACATAAAGTACGGTGCACAGAATTGAATGGAAAATTACAAGATTCTCGATAGATACGTAATTATCGTATGTTCAAAAATAATTGGCCTTTTTCGGGTAGCAAACCTTTTTCGGGTACCAAAAAAAAATTGCACCATCTGTTCTAACTGTTACAGTTAGAACAGACGGTACATTTTTTAAATAGTTGGTCCTTTTTTTAGGGCTACTTGATACAATTAAACTGTATGAAGTCGCCTAGTCGCCCTAAAAGAAGGGCCAACTATTTTTGAACAAACGATTAGTGAAAATAAACCACCCATAGGCATATATTATTTTTTAAAAAGGTCCATAGGGATAATAGACATGCACAACCAACAACGACAATCAAATTCTAATATCCAAGCCCTAAAAGTAGCTAAGAAACCCTAAAATTTAATTTATAAATATACTCAATTACCGTCAACAAAACTGAACTTTAAAACTCGAGTTTTGCGAGTCAGACTGCCAGTGTGAAACTCAATTCACAAAAACGAACTGATTAAACATTAAATGTCTCAAACACCAAAACAACACCAATTTTTTATTCTCCGTCTCTTTCAAATTTTGACACATTTGACATTCGTCTTGCATCGCCCAGTACAAAGTGTATTCTTATTTCTTTGGGTTTTTGCGACGACTTCTTTCGTCGTCAAGTGAGTACAATTCCAATCGTAATTTTGTCACTCTTCTCTTGATTTAAATTTCATTTCCTTTGAATTTGCTTTCGTGGTAATTCTTGTCGTAATTTGTGATTGATTGACTTTTCAGTTGAGACTTGTTGGAATGGAATGTGGTTTTTTGTTTGAATGGCTCCGAGCACTTTACGATACACACTTTGGACTATATCAACAAGATATGAATGAATGGAGTGGAGGTGGACCCCCGTTTCAATCCAATACATATCCCAATGACCTCTACTGGCAAATATTCCAGGTCAAAATGGTTCCTAAGCAACCATTTCATATGTTACCGTGAAAATCCCAAGTCAACACTTTTTCAAATTCTATCTAGTAAACCCTTATTATGTAAAAGCTATTGTGAGTTCAGACCGAATCTAACCTAACCTGGATTGTCATTACCCCAATCAGGGGTAAAAATGAAACTGAGTTTAATAGATCTTATGAAATGTCCATATAATTTCGGGCTCATAAAAGATGAGCCCGAAATTATGGTACTTTGATATGGTATGGTATGATGAAGGTTCGATCTCTCGCGTACAGTATAATGTGTGCTTTGCTTTAAAGTTTTGTTTCCTCATTTGAGTACTTCCCGTCCTACCTACCACTAGGGGAACCTTCAAGCCGAACCCGAAAGGAAATACATGGATGCTAATAGTGTTATATTAGTTCTGATTAGTTCTGATTAGTTCTAGTTCCACAACCAACTCAAGGTTCTAGTTCTAGTTCTGATTAGTTCCACTCAAATTCTATTTTAGTTCTAGTTCCAAATTAGTTCTA
>JAQFYE010004514.1:0-13273 GCA_034694305.1 Protaphorura glebata
GAACCTTCGATTCCATTGCACTAGGCTTGGGGCTTAGGGAAATGGGAGATCATGAACTTGGGTGCTGGGTTGCTTTGGAGTATCTCTTGTAGATGGCGTGAAATGAGTCTTAGTGCTTTAACATTCACGACGGAACATTTTTGCTTGTCTATTGAAAAAACATTCGAATTATCCTTTCTAGTGTCGTTACATATAATTTCTAGCTCAGCCTTCATTCGCGCGGAATACTGCATATGAAATGCGCATCCTACTTTTTTTATTGACATCTCGTGATTGATTAATGTCATAAAGTTGATCTCGTCTCCAGGAAAATTGTAATTACAGAATCTGAAACAACTTCTGTTTCAGAAAATTGTTAGCTGTTGCAGACTTAGATGTCTCTGCATTTTTACATTAAATGTTCAGATATATTTGTTTAGTTTCTAGTTAACTTCGGGATTCGGGAGATAAAAGTTGAGTGGGGTACTGTAGTAAGTTCCGTACGAGAACCCTACTTAGATTATAACCAAGGTCTCTAATAGACCCTGGGTGTTTTACTTGTAAACTCAAGTAGAGAATTAAGAAATAGATTAACATTGAGACCGATTGTGTAAACACAACTCCGGGGTTATATTAGCGAATTTACGGTAATTACACCATTTTTCAAATTATACGCATTGGGCATCTCCTGATTGACGAGTTTCATTGCGTTGATCCCGTCTTGATAATTGTAATAACAGAATCTGAAACAAAATCTATTTCAGAAAATTGTACACAGTTGCAGACTTAGAATTCTCAGTATTTTTTGCACCGTAGTAGACCCCGGATAGTTCCTTGCTTTCTCCGTGCACCCTTATGGAGGAAGTAAAGAAAGCGACTGGCCTTGACACCGATGTTGTAAACATAACCCGCGGATTTTATTAGAAAATTGACTGTGATTACACGTTCTTTCGAATTCGATGGTTATTGAAGTTAAGAAGCTACACCGTTTGCAACCAATTTAAAATCTTTCGTGTTGATACATCGGTCTAACAAATGAAATATGCTCCGATACTGACTCCGGAGTACACTTTCAGAAAGAACGTGACGCACAAACCTGTCATACACACTGCATTTGTTATTCACGAATAGATAGTGTATTCACAGACTTTAAATCATGAAATAACTGTTGATTAAACACAAAACAGCAAATTTCTTCGGAATGGATTAAACTTTCTTTTATAGTCCTCAGCTTCGGCAACCACACCATGTTAAAATTCGGAATTGATTTATCAGTAAGTGTCGCTGATTCCGACTTCTGTATTTTCTCGCTTTGACCTGCTTACTTCAAAACCTTAAGAAATAACAGATCTAAACTGCTTACACTAGCTCTTTTCGCAAAGTCCAGAATTGTGTTTACAGCGGATTACATTTTACTAGGTAATTTAAGCATCTTGCGGCAACCGCTGATAACCACAGCAAGCTTCCGAAATTTCTGTTAGAACGTCATGGTTTATACCGTATCATATATATACCATATCATGTTTTATATTTGTATTTTGGAAAAACTTCAAAATAAACAAACTTTACTTTTAACTCGGATGCCCACGACCACTGTGACTCTTTTAAAATTGAACACTACATTAATCTATTTGGGAAACATTCTATTAAAATTGCGAAAATACAAATCAATACACAACTTAGATACACGTAGAAAACAGCCACAATACTTGTGTGCATTCCTAACGGGATAGGGTCTTCGTAGGTCTTCTCATAACCTGTTGCCTCTTTCTGGAGTTGATTCCGTTCCCACAAATCCAGAACAGAAATCCATTTTGCATACATCCCGGACTGGACAACAGCGTGTAATCTTTCGTTGATCAACCCATCATCTTCTTGTAAATCTTGAATTTCAATCACAAAATTTGCGCGAAAAATGTGCTCTTTACCTTTGTACACAATAGAATTGTTCTGATTCTTAAATCTTCTTAATTTGAAGACCACATTATCAATTGTCTTGGAAAGACCAATGTACGCTGCTTTATTACAGGTCAGAAGAATGGGCTGCACTTCCTGATTCAAATCTTCTGGTCTCAAAATATTATTATAGAGATTTCCATAATGTTTGGACGATTTCTTTGAAAAGTACTGAAGAGATTTCTCAAACCAAGTTCTTCTAGGAGCATCATAATCAAAACATGTCTGGGCGTCAAAGAATATCCCAAGTGCAGCTTTAATCTGATCATCAAATCCACGCTGAATCATCTGGTATCTGAGATCATCTTCATTTGTCATGAATATCGTATAATTTGCATCTGATAGTTCCGCAAATGTTTCAGTCTTTGATAATGGCACGGGCGCTGTTAAATCCGTAACGACGATACCTTTGTACGCATTCGTTAAAATTAAACACGTGACCATACTCGGACCCAGTACGCATGAAACATAAAATGTCCCACCATTGAAACTACGACTCACAACTTTGTCCTGTTCCAAGAAATAAGATATCAAAATCAAATACACACCACCATCTTGTTTGACCTTCTTGACATGCCAAATTATTCGTACACTACAAGTGACCAGCACGAAGGTGAAGATTAAGCAAATCCAGAGTTTTTGCATGAACGGTTTGATGTAACCAATGAAAGACAATTGCTTTTTAATACCATCACAAGTTATAAAAGTGTACGCATCCGTATGTGTTTGGTAGAAATATAAATATGAGGTGGAACGTTTAGGTTGTCCGACCACTGTTGCGACAGTATAAATTAGAAAACGTGCTAATGGTTCGCATATTAAATTCCGAGGGAATAATGTCGTATTTGGGTAAAGCATCGATAAAATCAGTAGATATTTCAATTTCAACGTATTATTCTTGTACGTGCTAAATTGTGATATCGAGTTGAAGTAAGTGTTGGCTGGCAAAACGTTACAAGAGTCACATATATTGTCGAAAGGATTTTCCAACACAAAACCGATAAAATTCTGACAAGATTTCATTTTTTCTCGATAGATTTTATCCAAACGTTTCATAGTCAGATTGGATGCCATTGTAATTCCGACATCGTAGAACACCAGTGATGCTCTTGTACGATAACTGCACACTGAACCGGTGACATTAAAATTACTACCCCATATCTGGAAAACATGATGTCTGGAATATCGATGAACCAACTTTCTTCTATGTTCCAAGTATTGTTTGAATGACGATTGTTCGTAAAACACGAAATTTACATAAGATTGTCTGAAACAATGTAAAACGTCATGGCTGGAATCTGATGTGTCAGAATATGAATTTGTGACCGCACTGCCGTGTAGCAAATTGTATTCGTCTGCGAATTTTGTTGCTTGGATGAGGTACCCACGAGTATAATTTTTGGGCATTAACAGGAAATGAGATACACAGTAATAGCGGTGTAAATAATTCCGAAGTGTTGAGTTATCCGAATTGACGAGAGTCTGAAATGTTGGATTCCAAGTTTTAGTCAAACTGGAACTCTGAGGTAATTTCTCACCAGAAGTGACGATAACTGGCAGAAGTATTGGGTTCAGGGAAATGTCAACCAATTTTGGTAATATTACTTGAGTCAAACATTTCCGGAAAGGGGTTAAGATCGGATTTAGATCTAATTGTGAGAGAATTGACGCGGCTGTCACATTTTGTAGATTTGTCAAAACAGAAATCACGAGGAATGTGATTTTCCCTTGGAAATGAATTCTATTTGAATATTTCTTCATTGTCAACAACCGGTATTGTTGACTTTATTTTCTTGAACATTCGTATAAAATCTAATTGTCTGCAACGTAATGTATGATAATAATATATAAGAAGTTTGTCTCGAATGTAAGACAATCAACGAGTGCACCAAAGGTTCCAACTTAACCAACACCGTAACAATTAAACTGAAAAAATCCGTCAAGTTTAAAATTCCGTACAATTATTAGTTTTTTTTATCATTTTGCTTTAGTGCATGGGGCTTTAATTTATTTGAACCGGCAATGTCCGGCTATAGCTTTTATTCTGTACTGTAGTTTTCCCGTAACGATGGCATGGGTGCCCTCAAGAAATCTAACCGAATTTTCTGAAACGATGCATGCACGTCGTATACTAAATGAGGAGTTCAGATTCTAATAATCGTATAGTACTATAGGTAAAATGGAATAGAAAGACCTTGGTTAAGGCATCAGTAGATCACGCACCTATTCTCCAATCGGTACCTCTAACCAGTCTCATAGGACCTGTTAAATAAATAGAAACAAGTTTACCAACCGAAATACATGCAAACTTGGCGAAACAACACAAATACACATGTCATTTATATTGCAGTCACCTCATCAGGTTAGACCAAAGAATGTGCTGGAAAATATTCCGATAGAATACGCGCACTCATGGAGAAGTAATTTCAACAAATCCACAGACGAATATTTCAAAACCTGCATAGAAATATGATAGCATCGTCAGATTTGTTTCACATTTTTGCTTGTCTTTTGAAACAAGACCGAATTTCTCTCTTTTAGTGTCATTACACCTAATTTCTACGTTAGTCATACTATTATGAAATGTACATCCCAATTCTTTCTTTGAATTGGGCAGCTCGGAAATGATTAATTTCATAAAGTTGATCTCGTCTTCAGGAAAATTGTAATGACAGAATTTGAAACAAATTTTATTTCGGAAAATTGTTGTTTGCAGTTGCAGACTTAGCAGTCTCGGTATGTTTGCATTAAATGTTCTGAAATTTCATATTGAAATCAGTTTGTCTAGGAACACTGTATGTGTAGTACACCCAGCGTACTTTCCTCACTTTCTCCATGCAGTCTTATGGAGAAAGTAAAGCCGACTGACATTAAAACCGATTTTGTAAACAAAACACCCTGGGTTGTATTATAGAATTTATCATTTTTTCGAATTCAAAGGTTTTCGTACTTATTGTTAAAACATTTTATTCACGTCCAGTTACGGGATTCCAACTAAATCGTGGGGTTGCGATTTTTTTTGGACTATTTGGACCCACACGAACCAATTAGTAATTCGGTATTCAGACTCGTGGATATGTGACTACGTCTTTTTTTAAAAAAATAATGAGAATTGCTAAACAGTCTTTTTTAATTGTCTCCCGAATTTATTTCTGTGACTACGCAAAGCATCGTCCCCTAACGTAACGTTGAAACAGACGTCATTATTGAAATATTTTGAGATAGGAATGAACATCCCACTTCTTTGTGTATGTCAGAAAAATTGCAGGACTGTAGACGATATTTAAATGTCATAGGACCCTCGGCAACTGGTGGTGGAAATCTGTTCCACAGTGTCGTGGATGCGAATAAACGGACACAACTTGGCAACATGAATGTTAGGTCGAGCTACTAGCAGTCAATATTGATTTCATATCGTACTACACGTACAGAACATTCACAGAAGTTGTTCAAAAGGTCAAGAGATCACACGACATCATGTACATTTACGACATCACGAATCCGGCCGCATTCAACCGCCTACCAGTTTCTATAAGGACTTTGCGGTGTTCCTTGAACATATTTTATGCATTGCAAATGCGTTTTCGAAAACAACGTTCTTTTCAGCTACATGTCACATGTTTATTTGCAGCTTAGATTAAAACTCATATAGTGTTCCAAATAGAATAGAGTGTAGAATCCCACACTCTTATTTTTATTTCTTGTACCTCAATTTTAAACAGCTCTCAGAGCTATAAAATATTTAGAAACAATGTATATCAATCGAAACACTTTCACTGTTAATCGTCTACAAATTCTTTGAGAACTTGTCAAGTAAATTTGGTTTCACTTTAAGGATTTTGGTCACGTGATCTATGCTTTGAAATGACACCTTGTGCTTTCGTATAAGAATTTCAAAAATATTTGGTCTTGTCGAATGCCTGCTAACCCTGGGTTGTATTATTAGAATGTACGGTAATTACCAGTTTTTTGAATTCAAAGTTTTTTGAACGTATTGTCAAAATATTTTATTTACATCCAGTTAAGGGATTCCAACATTTCCAACTAAACTGGGGTTACAAACTTTTGGACTATTTGGATCCACATGAACCAAATTAGTCATTCAGTATTCAGACTCTTGTGACTACATCTTTTGTAAAATAATGAGAATTGCTGATCAGTCTTGTTTGATTGTCTTCATCACACCTAATTTCTAGCTCAGCCGCTCATCCGCGCGGAATACTCCATATGAAATGCGCATCCTACTTTTTTTCTTTATCTGTCAAAAGTTGCTAGAGCGTAGAGGAGAGTTAAAGATCAGAAGCCCTCGTTCAATAACAATGTTTGGACTAGTTGAGTTTTAATATCATGGAGAGCTAGTGATGCTGAGCTTATCCGAATTGGAAATCTCGTCATTGAAAAGTTTCATAAAGTTGTTCTCGTTTTCAGGAAGGTTGTAATAACAAAATCTGAAAGCACTTATATTTCAGAAAATTGTTAGCTGTTGCGGAGTTAGAAGACTCTTTATTTTTACATTAAATGTTCAGAAATGTATTTTATCAAATTAGTTATTCAAGGGGTTGAACAGAAGTTGAGTAATTTTGTACCAGAACCCGACCTTAGAATACGAATGGTGATTGGAACCCTAGTCTTTAATAGACCTCAGAAGCTTTCCTTACTTTCTCATGTACCCTCATGGAGAAAATTAATAACCTAACTTTGGAGCCGATTTTGTAACCACGTTACCGGGGTTATATCGTAGATCTTAGAGTAGTTAATTTTATTTCCGTCAAGTTTGGGGTTGTGTCTATTTTGGGATTGGAAACATTTTGGACATTTGGACATTTGGACATGAACCAAATTAGTTTTACAGTATGACTCATAGATATATGACAGGTGGCTATGTAATTTGTAAAGGAATGAAAATTAGTAGTCCAAATATATTTAATTGTTGGATGAGTTTATTTCGGTAACTTTGCACGCATCGTTTTCGCACATAACATTGAAACAAGTGTAATTAGAGGGATATTACAGAGCTACATTTTTGTTCGATGTTCAAAAATTATTACACATTTTCCGCCTGAATGATTGACCCCCCAATATAGCGAAGGTTTTCTAAGCGTAATAAGACTTTACTTCACTTATTTACATAGACAGGGATTGCTGCATGGCCAGAATGTTTAGAAAATCTCTTGCGATGAAGCAAACCGAACTATTTCCCGACAAATCTGTTAACATGTCTTAAGGACGCTTGTGGTGGAACTTCTATTTAGTTTTTAAATCGTTGTTAAGCTGTATAATTAATTAAAACAAAATAATTTTTGCAAACGAGAGTAGACTCTGAATGGTAAGGTGTTTTATATTCCTAAAAGTAAAGTTAAATTTAATAGTTGCACCTCGTCGCACGAGGTTCGGAATAGAAGAAATATACATGAACTTTCTGGTAAGTGTTCTTGAGAAGGCATAACTATAATAATAGTTGTCTGTTCCGAATGTATTGCCAATTAAATAAAATGAACCTAATATTTAATATTCACTGACTAACACCAATGACTTCGACCACTTTGTTGGCGTAAAATTCCAGATAGACATTTCAACGAGTTTTACTACTCAAATTAAACAAAACTGAGAGAATACCATCCACCCAGCCTTGATTGGATTATGCTCATTAGAATTCATGAGCGCCAGGTTCAATTTCTAGATTATGTGAAGAATAAACATACGTGATGGCTGGTTTGGAAGTGGTGTCTTTTAGCATTGTATGAGAACTTTCACAAAAAACATTGTCAAGTTTTTCCTAACCGCTGTAATAATACATATTTCTAAATATCTTTCGTAAAATAAAACTGCTGGGAGCAATGAATCATTTTTTTTTAAATAAAAAATTTCACTAAAGCGTTTTACGCTACTATGCGCATTGGATTTTAAAGCGGAATAACTCCCCTAGTTCCTTAATAAGATTTTCTACAAAATCCACATCTCAACTTTTCAGCTGCATTTTTATTTCTATACTCATATAAAATCATCACCAAAATATTTGCCTGCTGCATCTATGTGTTTGGATATTTTAGTGAATGTATAAATAAAATGTCCATTCATGGACATACGTCGCTTATTTGTAGTAATGCATAAATCCTGGTAGTTTTCGTCGATTCGTACATATGCACGTGGGTTATCTTTCCATCGCAGCGTAGGTACCCCTAGGTGTATTTCTTTAGTGAGGTAAACCTCTCTGGAAAAGCAATAATATTATCCGTTCTATCAACTGTGTTGTGAACTCCAGAATTACGAAACATTTTCTGGGTTAATTTCAGCTGAGGCTAGCTCGAATGACCAGAGCAGTTTCCGAAATGACAGCACAAAGGGCACGGCGAAAGATCTGTCAGAATTGGCTGCATTTCGAATATATTAACCCTTGACCTGCTGAACTACTTTTGTGAAGGTTGTACACTGTGGCTGGCTGGTAGAATATACACGGCGGGCATGTACTGCCCAATTCAGAAACTTGTGGTCAAAGTTGCAGACTTAACAGTCTCTGTATTTTTGCATTAAATGTTCTGATAAACCAAATTTTAGACAGGTCAACCATCAAGAATTTCCTGGCACAACCTAGCCCTAAAATAGAACCCGATTTTCTAATTGTGTGCTGATACTTTCCTTCCATTCTTCGTACACCCATGTGGAGTAAGCAAAGGAAGCGACTGACTTTGTAAACACAACCCCGCGCGTGTGTTAGAGAATTTACGGTACATTACCGTTTTTCAGAATTCGAAGGTTTTAGAAGTTAGTGTCAAAATATTTAATTTCCGTCTAGTTTCAAGATTAAACTCGATTGGAAACTTTTTTGACAATTCAGAAACAAAAGAAGCGAATTAGTCCATCTTTGTATTTTGTAGAAAGTAAAAATCAATCATCCAAATTCTTTTAATTGTTTGCCGAATCTATTTCTGTGACTGCGCACGCCCTATCCTCACACATAACATTGAAACACGTGGAATTAGAGAAATACAATTAATCTACATTTTTAACTTGTTCGATTGATTGATTGACCAAATATTTGAAATGATTTGATAGACGAAGCAAGCAATCTTATACTTATTAGATAAATTTTTATTAGTTAAATTAATTGGACAGGTGATGTACAACTGCTAATGGAAGTCCGTTCCAAAGTGTGATTTAACGGAGTGAAACAACCTGGCAATATTGTATGTTAGGTCGAGTTACTAGCATCCAATGTTGATTTCATTTCGTACTACACGTACAGAACCTTCACAAAAGTTGTTCAAAAGGTCAAGAGCTACGACATCATGAATGTATATCAACCGAAACACATGTTAAATTGGCTAGACATTTTTTAAGAACTGGTAAAGTAAATTCGGTTTCTTAAAGAATTCAATCACGTTATCTATGCTTTGAAATGACATCTTGTGGTTTTGTGTAAAATTTTCAAAAATATTCGATCTTGTCTAATGCCTGCTAACCGAACAGATCTTATTAATATTGCAGTGACCGTGTCAGATCACAAATGCGCTAGAAAATGTTCCAGCAGAAAGTACCCATTCACGGAAAATTAATTGCAACAAATTGGTCTCAAAATATTTCAAAGTGTCCATGGAGATGCGATAATGGTATCATCGTCAGATTTGTTTCACTTTTATGCTTGTCTATTGAAATAACACCCGATTTATTATCCTTTTCGGTGTCATCACACCTAATTTCTAGCTCAGCCATCCGCGTGGAATACTGCATATGAAATGCGCACCCTGCTTTTCTATTTATTTGTGAGACACAAGTTGAAGTGTAGCGTCGAGGACAGTTAAATATCAGGAGCCCTCGTTCAATAACAATGTCTGGACTAACTCAATTCTTCTCAAGTCTTCAGGAAAATTGTCAGGTGTTGCAGACTTAGAAGTCTCTGCATGTTTACATTAAATGGTCACATATAAAAGTTTATAAAAAAGTTATTTCATGGTTAGACATGGTTAAAGTGGAAGGGGGTACTCTGTAGTATATTCTGTACGAGAACCTTTACCTTAAAGTAGAACCCAGGTCTCTAATGACCTTGAGACCGATTTTGTATACACAACTCAGAGATTTTACGGTAATTACACCATTTTTTTGAAGATTATTTTATTTCCGTCAAGTTTGGGATTCTGACTAATTTGAGATTGGAGAAATTTTGGACATTTGGACTTACGTGAACCAAATTAGTTTTTCAGCCTGACTCAAGGATATATGACATTTGGCTATGTATTTGTAAACGAGTGAAAATTAATAATCCGAATATATTTAATTGTTTGCTGAATCTATTTCTGTGAATATGTACTCACCGTCCTGGCACAAAACATCGAAACAAGTGTAATTAGAGAAATACAACAAATCTACATTTTTGTTCAATATTTACAAATTATCAAATATTTTCAGCCTGAAGGATTGACCCGCCAATATAGCTAAGGAGTAGGAATAATCTCCTAAGAGTAATGAGTCTTTACTTCACTTTATTTACGTAGACTTGGATTTCTGCATGGCCAGAATGTTTAAAAATATTTCGCGACAAATTTGTTAACTTGTCTTAAGGACACTTCAGGTGGAACTTTGGTTCAGTTCTTAAATCATTGTTAAGTTGAATAATTAATTAAAAATAACTTTTTACAAACGAGGGTACTCTGAAGTGGTTAGGTTGTTTTATATACGTACCGAAAAGAAAAGTAAAGTTTTTAATAGTTGCATCTGCGTCGTACGGGGTTCGGAACTGCAGAATTATACATGAACATTCTGGTAATTATTCTTGAGAAAGCATAACTATATTAATAGTTGTCTGCAATCAATCAACCTGTTCCGAATGGATTGCCAATTAAATAAAATCAACCTGATATTCAATATTCACTGACTAATTCCAATGACTTCGACCAATTTCTTGGCATAAAGTTCAAGATAGACAAGGAGTTTCACTACGGAAATTGAACAGAACTAAGCAAATACAGACCCGGCCTTGCTTGCATTTATTCTCATTAAAATTCGCAAGCGTCGTGTCTAATTTCTAGATTATATTAACAATACACATATGTAATGGTAGTTCTGGTTGTGGGATTGGTAACAGCCTTTCCAAAAAAAGTTATAAAGTTTTCCATAAACGGTTGAATAATACGTATTTCGAAATATCTTTAAAATATGCCAAAACTGCCACGAGCGATGAATTTCACTTAAGTATTTGACCCCACTATGCTTATTGGATTTTAAAGCGGTATAGCTCCCCTAGATCCTTAGTAAGATTTTCTACAAAATCCACATCTCAACTTTTAAGTACAGTTTTTCTTTCTATACTCATGTAAAATTATCATCGAAGAAATAGGTCCCCGCTGCAAATACAATTATACGAGAAATGGGCATCTTGTGATTGATTAGGTTCAAAAAGTTGGTCTCGTCTTCAGGAAGGTTGTTATAATTCATAGAATCTGAATGAAATTTTATTCAGAAAACTGTTGTAGACTTATCAGTCTATGTATTTTGGAATTAAATGTTTGGATATAATAATTGTTAAACAGGTATACCTCGAAGAATCTTCACATGAGTTGAAGTGGAGTACTACGATAAACTTTTCTAATTCTTTCAAACTTTCTTTTAAACTAATTCGAAGGCTTTCGAACTTATCGTCAAAATATTTTATTCGCATCCAGTTAAGGGATCCCAACTAAACCGGGATGGGATAAAGTTTGCACTAATTGGACCCTGAACCAAATTACATCGTTCTTCAATATTCATAGTCATGGATACGTAACAACGTCTTATGTAAAAAATTGAGAATTGACAATCAGTCTATTTGAATTGTTGGCTCTATTTATTTCAGTGACTACGCAAGCACCGTCCTCTAGCTTAACATTGAAACACATGCACTTAAAGAAATATTACAAACCTGCAATTTTAACCTGTCAGATGTAACCCGGGTATTAACAGATTAAACCCCGGCTCCCGGCACAAATTAGAATTGCGAGCGTTCCTCAATAAATATATACAGCTATGTGAACGATTTAATTAACTTTGAAGGCAGACCTTTGGAATCCATAAAGAAGAAAACACTACGGATTTTCCGGAAAAAGGATTGCCCATCCAAATTGGGAAAAAACAGAAATGATTTCTGAAGGGCAAGGCTTATCTTGTCTTATTTCACGTATATAAACTAGAATTGCTGCATTGTCTTCTCCCGTCTCGACAGTAGCGATCGTCATAATCGGTTCTCGGTAAAATAGGAGAGTTTCCGTACACTTGAACTTGCAATAATTGAAAATGCTAAGTCGAACTTGTAATATCAATAGAGACCCTTCCATGATTTAAAGTATCAATAAAGACCCTTCCATGACTTAGAGATAAACTGACTAAGAATATGTTTATGTATTTAAACCCGCTATTCACTTTTTCACACCATTTGGGTGATAACAGTTAAAAGTCACGTGTACAAATGAAGTACTCTTTTTGACCTATCTTCGAGAATTTGATTAGCAAATCCTGAACACCCTTTGAAAAAAATGAAATCTTGTGTAAAAACGCACGCACGTTTTTCATTTCGCTTGAAAAGATTTTGAAAAAATACAAAACAGTTTTTTTCATCAAGATTTTGAGTTCCCCTATGTTCTTTGGTATATCCAATCATAGTCATGACGAAAAAAATTATTTTGAATTTTTTAAAAATCTTCTGTAGTGCATCTGATAGGCATCTCTCAACATTGGCACGAAATGAAAAACGCCGGAAACAGCATGCATTTTTACACGCGATTTCATTTTTTAATGGGGGGACCTCAGAATTTTTCTAATCAAAATTTCAAAGACAAACCAAATAAAAGTACTTCATTTGTACACGTGACAATTAATTGTTTTATGTCAGCGGATCCCATATGGTGTGAAAAAGTGAATGACGGGTCCAGGTGCAACAAACCAAAAGTTTGAATTAGACTTAAGGTTTTAATTTAAATATAAAATAAAACCACATTTTAGCAATATTTACTCAAGCCACACTTTAGTTTTTTCTTTGGCAAAGTCCGGAATTAAAAAACGTTTACAGGTTATTTCATCCGCTTGCAGCAACCCATAACCAGCTAGCGCAGTACCCGAAATGTTTATATTACAATATCATTTTTTTCAGTGCAGTCCACTGAGCAGGCAGCAGTAGAGTAAGGGCCCACACAAGCGGGATTCTATTGTGTCCTGTTTTTGCATGATAAATTATCACCCTATGTTTTTTGAACGAAATGCTGAATAAAAGAGACGTTGAATTGAATTATACCATATTTGGATGTAATTTTATTATAGTCATCAATAATCATAGCTCACACAACGTAAACATCAAAAATGAAACATTGAATTA
>JAQFYE010004515.1:0-13273 GCA_034694305.1 Protaphorura glebata
TCAGAGCGAAGTCTGTGACAAGACCCAAAGGGTGAAAGTAACCGGACTTTAAACTCTCAATATTTATTTATTTTATTTTATTTAAATCTCAAGGATTTTGTGGCAAATTGGAGGAAAATAATTTGAATCAAACGTGTGCAAAATATTCCAAATGTTTATCCGATTTGGAAGGAATTTTTAGATGTGTTTGCAACGAAACCGGAATTACAGCTGGGGCCGAATGCCCACCTCCCAAGATTGAGGAGAATAATTTGGGCATAAAAATATCAAGTTTGCCCGCTGTTTTATTGTTGGCATTTTCTGGAATTCTTTCTATAGTGGCTCAGTAGGAGTCAAATTAGAATTATGTTCCATGTTAAAAAAATAAATTGTTGTTAACTGCAAGAAACTGTTAAAATCAACTTAATCTTTATTTGTCACTCCAATGACGGTTAGCAAGAATTTTATTCCGAGTGTTAATAGGAGGTAATATGACGTCGTTTTCTGCTAGATGGACCAGAGTTAAAATGTTTTCATAAATAGGGCAATATAATAAACCTCTGATTGTCTTGCAAACCAGACACCGCTAATTTGTGCGAACCAGCAAAGGTTATATTCATTTACTGTACTGAAGACATTAATTACACACGAGTATTTGTAAAATTGTTAAAACTGATTTGTTTTGATAAATTCAAATAAAATAACTGAAAATTCCGGTCTAAAGTATCACACTTATTTCTTTGGGACGGTTTTGACAAATATCGACAAGACTGAATTGAACTCACATACACCTTCGGATAATTTACTCAAATGATTATTTTTCGATTGGGATGGCCTCTCTTAGGTCATGCCGCTTATTGTCATGCGAAAATATTTTGAGTACACACCTGTATCAAAGTTTCATTTTGAAAAGCTCTGCGTAGTAACTTGAGAAAATGACATCTGATAATTGTAATAATCAGACGAACTTTGTGTGACAGTTTCAAAACGGCCTTAAGTAAGACGAGATAAGCACTAGAACTTCATTATTTTTACACTGTGCATTTATTTCTATTGATGAATTCTGAAGGTAGTTTGAAATCGCCGATTTTATGTACTTCCAAATGGGGTCGGCTATTGAATATCTGCAATACACGTCATATACATATGTACAAAGAGTTGTTAAATACCGTAATTAATAGTGTAATGTTTAAACTTGTAAAATAAATTCGCATACTTGATTGCGGAATTTGAATGCGCGCAAAATAATCTAATATAAAATATGAATTAACGCCCGAATCTAGTGCGATAAATCATCTAAGAATTAATTGGAAAATTGAATGAAAATCGTTTTGGGTAAAGTTGCACCGAAGGTTCGTAAATCGTTAGACGTTCTAAAGTCACATTTTGACCAAAAAATTATAAAGAGTCGACGTTAATAAAATCTGGAAAACGACTTACCCCCAACATATACGACATTAGGAACTGGTTTGCAGGGTCCACCTTGGCAATTTAGACCCATCCTGCACACATATCCCTCTTGAACTTTAATTGTATCACAAGTTAGGGTGGAGGCTATAATATTTGAAAAAATATTATAAAATTGAATGTTATGTTAACATTATTCCGTGAAATATATTTACGACAAAAATCAAACCTGTTTTCTTGTAACAATAGTAAGTCCAATAAGGCGGACAAGGCGGAGCGAAGCATTCTCGCACATAGCCGAGAATATAAACGGACTTTGCTGGGCAAGCCTTCGATTTTGGTTTCAGACCTTGGGCTTGAACTGTAGAAATAAATGATTTTATATCCTTAATTGAAATTCGTCATAAGACATCCTGAATTTCGAGTGTTTCTGCACAGAGTAACGGTAAGAAAACTTTTTCAACCCGTCTTTCAAAAAAACATGTCTGCGCGTGAGGTTGAAAGCTTTACGTGGTCAATTATCGCAACAACGCCTTATTTTGGGACAAAAGACGCTCATGCCGGGAATTCTGTTGAACAATGTCTGAAATCTTACCGGATTCAGTGTATTTTTTTTGGTCGACACATTCCGTAAATAATTTTTTTAAAATGGGTTGACGGCAGTTTGGATCTTGAATAGGATCACCTGAACAAATTCTCTCCCAAGTTACACAAACTTCATCTGCCATACAAACTCCTTGACCTTGCCAACAAATGTTGTCTCCATCAGCAGGTACTAATTTGTAACATGTAATTAATTTATTAATCATAATTAAAATTAACAAAATATTATGACAGTTGTAGGTCCAAGATGATAATAGAAAATATTCTCTAGCTAGTTATTTGATTTGGTCAAGAATATTTGAATCGGTTAATCTGACTTATCGAATATTCAGATAACGGACTAAATATCTAAAAATCCATACAATAAGAGAATGTCTAGCCTAATGTTCACTTGAATCTGATCCGGTTAGTTTATGGTCCTCTTGTTTACAACAGTTTATTCTGAAAAGATTGGCCACATAAAAAAAGCCTTTATCTATCTAAGATACTCTTCACTTGATGAGATCCCGAGAATATGTACCTTTTATATTGACTAAATTATAATACCTCCAACTTGTCCAAATACGTCACACACGTTCTGACTACACCACAGAATTCCAACAATAATTAATAACTGGTGTATTTCTTTGACTGCCATAATTTGGTTTTCGAAAATTAATTTTTTTTTGTCCCTCGTATGGTTAGATGTGCTGTGACGGTTAAAACTAGACTGCGATGTAGGCGCATCAAAAATCAGCTCATGGCAGATGATAATGATGTTACTCGATGCATTAAATTCATCATATCAACCCCTGTGATCTAGATTGTATGGCACAATACTTATTGTGTGCAAATTGACTTAGGGTGCTCGAATTTAGTTCAGACATAAATTTCAAAGTGAATTGAAATTTCGAATTGGAGTCAATTCAATTTATTCTGGGTAAGACAGAGGTAAATTACAATTCTCCTCTACAGGTAGACCAGTGCTGAAAGCGCCCCGGACAAAATACTCAGATGCGCCCTCCCAGAGTGATAATTTTTCAAAAAGTGGGAACTCGAAATAAATTATCCTCTGGAAGTATTAATCATAAATTTCATTCTCCAAACTGCTCATTTCATTTCATAAATTAATTTTACGACCCATTTTGTTTGCAAGATCATTTTATTCTCAAGAATTTTGGGCCCTCCAGGTTTAGGCGCACCGTTCGTGGCCTAGCGTCTGGCACATTAATTTCAAAACACCGGCTTATTTTCGGATTTCTATTTCAATGCAATGTAGTTGTGTACAGTGTAGCATAGGTATAGTTGTTCTAAACCCCGTTTTAATAGTTACAAACTTTGAGTCGAAAGCTTGTAAAGTCCTTGGCTTGCTGTTATAATTGATTCCTTGCCTTCGGTTAATTGCTCATTAAAAACGACAGGTTTGAGCATTTCACATTTAATGAGTCATCTGTGAAATTCGCATGGTATTCTACAGTATATTCGTTGTTAGTGCTGCCCAGCTGCCCTGATGTATTTGCAGCATCCACCGCTCATTGTGTAAAATTTAATTTTGTAATATTAACAAGTAAAAGCTCGTTAATGACCACTGAAAAATGTAAGCTAATTTTGCAACAATTGATTTTTCACAGCTGGCGAACAGTTAATAAAATATGTCCCGTACTGTCTTACTTACGTTAGTGGATTGGATTATACAGAGTGTTCATGAAAAGGCGCACACCTTGTTTGATTCTTTTCCGACTTAGTTACAAAAAAGTATGTTAGAACCAGGCAAGAATCATTAATAAATTCTAAACATTGATTCTGTCAATGTAAACCAGGCACTAATTTTATTAACTCAAACCGCACATTAGTTTCAATTAAGAGTCCCACTGTCCCAATGATTATTATATTGATGGTTAATGCAGATAAAATCGAGGTAGTACAAGGTAGGTAGTAAAATCGAACTAGTTAAAATATATTAATAATTCTAACCCGCCCGTAACATCATTACTTGCAACTACGCCGAAAGAGAATCAAACAAAGCTGCGCTTTTCCGTGTAAACCCGGTACACAAAAATTGTCTCACGAGTCAGAACCTATTCGACCCAAATCTATTGAATCATAAAGTGTACCGCCTAGCATACCCGATTATGTTTGACGAATCACTTTGACACTTCTACTTAGTATAAATTGGAAGAAATAATAACATAGAGTTGAGTTGAAGTGAGAACGATTTCCTGGTCCTCCTAATTCAATTAATTCAATACCTATTCGAACCACGACACAACTATAGGAAAAGCCTTGCACACAATTTAATATAAAATTATTGCTGTGTTGTGGACCGGGAAATAAATGCCAGTTTTTATTGTGCATTCGTCGAAATAATATCTTCATAGAAATACACTCCTAGAAAGTCAAAAACATACAAATGTTTTCATCATGTGGATAATAGTATTGCTAGTACTCCTGACTGAATATTTTCAAAATTATATCACTGTTTCAGCCACGCATATTCAAGATAGAATCGTTCAGTTGACACTTTTCCAGGAATCATCTCCAGAAACAATACTAGAATTAAGTATAAACTACATTCCGGTACAAATCAATGTGAAGTTCCAGAATTTCTCATCACATTCCACGAATCTTAAGAAAAACTTATTTGAACCTTCCATTTGGTACTACCAGCCTAACCGGGAAAATGAAGCCCAATTCCAAATCTGCAACGACGACCCGTCAGACATTTCATATTACAGAAAACTAAACTGCAAGTACTTCAATGTGATTCGAAACATTTTGGTACATAAGTTTAACACGACGCTACTCCCGATACTTTTTAATTCGTCAAATATTACGTTAGACGGACACCTCCAAATCTGGAAAGAATACGTCGCAGCAGACAATGACTTTCAACCTGGAGACGAAATCATTTTAAATGATATTTGGTTCCGTAAATTTTTGTACTGCACGATTGACCGGAATTTTGAGAAACCAAACTGGGAATACTTCTTCAAACCATTCGATTTCGCAACATGGATATGCATTTTATTAACATTCTGCTTCGTCACAATGGTGCATCGGGATATTCGGCCTGCTATTGATGCTATCTTCATTCTTATTTCGCAACCTCCCCAACAAATTAAAAAATGGTCACGCCTTGTATTTACTTTGTCGATTTCATTTCTGGTTATCAGTTTATGTTATCAGAGTATCCTAACAACACATATCATCTTGCCACTTCGACCAATAATTGTGACAACGAATAAAGAACTCTTTGCAGAAGGTCGGAAATACCTTTTACGACCAGGAGACCCGGACATTGTCGAAGAATACATCCAGTCTATCAGCAAAATTCTATCAAAGCAACATGTGCCATTTTCTAGGGATAACTTCTTTGTTGACCCAAACTATGCCCACGAATCTGCACTCCAATATTTGGCCGGTTGCGACTGTGTGGAATCATTTATGGAGGCGGCAGCCACAAAAAAATCTAAACGGAAGCTTCCATTGAAAAATGTCAACTATTCTTGCTATGCCATGGATGAAATACTCGAAGAATTCCGTGACACCTTGACAATACGTGGCCACAGATCTCAAGAGATTTACCAATGTATTTTGTTATTACGCTCGTCAGGGATTACTAATTTTTGGTACAAACATTTGGATCTCTTCGTTCCAACTTATGAAACTTGGCCCGTGGCGAATGATAGTCGTCAAACCAGCGAGGATTATTCAGAGATTTTCGAAAATGGCTTACCGCTGGATTCCCCGCTTCAAATTGTTTTCTCGCTTTACTTGATTTTGTCAATCTTCAGTTGTGGGGTGTTTTTAGTAGAACTTTTTCTTCACTCAAAAGGTAGTCGGCTTTATAGAAAATATTTAGCAGCTAGAAAAATCCAACTGCCAATTACTGAAGCGTCGGGGTCAACTGAAATGCAAATGGTCGAGGTCAACACGAAGTTTGATCCAGAGATTCATACCCTTGCAGAGCAGCATACACATGTTAGTTTCGAATGATAATACACTATACTCTCTTCGTTTAGTTCCGTGGTTGTTGTATTCGTCAAGGTATTCATTGTTATTATAAATCTTAAGTTATGGTGTTTCCGAATATCTTAGTATAGTTCCATAAAAATGCGTCATTTAGTGCGATCAGTTGCACTCATGGATAAATCAATATTCGACATTGTTATGAGGAATGTTATTGATGACGCAAACTAAG
This sequence comes from Protaphorura glebata, assembly GCA_034694305.1. NCBI lineage: Eukaryota > Metazoa > Arthropoda > Collembola > Poduromorpha > Onychiuridae > Protaphorura > Protaphorura glebata. The sequence goes on from JAQFYE010004515.1 coordinate 6,170, forward strand.
CCAAAACCTAAGCAAACCAAATGATGGAACATCAGAGTCGAAAGTTCGAGTTTACAACACCTTAAATTATATTTAAGGTTTATTATAATAATAGCAATTGATTTTAGCAGGATTGATCGGATGCCATATTCTATGTAAACGAAAACGACGCTTTTTATTGTATTATATTATTGTTATAAAACTTTTTTATTGCTATAATAGTTTAAAATATGATGCTAAAGGTATTTACATATTACGATTAATTGAAATAATTTTTAGAAATATGTAAATGAAACTTTATTTACAAAAGGTAACCCCAAGAGTCTCTGAACTAATAAAAAGAGCTGTAATCTATATCTACCAATCTTAATATTTCACTGTGTTCTATTTCTGACTGGTCTGACTATTATTTGACTTCGTAATATGAAGCAATATGCTCATCGATGAAACAATGTACATGCTTCATCGGTACTAAAGTAAAAAGTTTTTTTTTAAATATCCACCTCTTTCAACAATACGTAAATGTGTTAAGTAGTAATTATTTATCTGATGTACAGGGTGGCACGTAACCTTTGCCACCCCCTCTGCAGCTCAATCTGCGGGAGGCGGACAAAAAGTGAGATACGCATTTGTAGAGAATCTTATTGCGAATCTAGGGAGCTGTTCCGACTAAAAATCCGTTGCGCGTAGCGGCAATGACGAGTGTTTCAGTAATAAACGGCATGAAAAGACCCCTAAAATTAGGCTTTATGCTACAGAAACATGCCCAAAATATTTTTTTTTCAGAAAATTCGTCGATGCCACCTTTTTTGCAATAATTTTTTGCAATTTTTAAAATTTTGTTGCACCGGTTTGCAGAAAAGAAATTTTTCGCTACCAGCGCATTTGGAAGGAAAATTCTGATTTTTTTCACCAAAAAATCGACATTCTCCAAACTGGTCCCAAAAAATTTTGAAAATTGCAAAAAAATTATTGCAAAAAGGGTGACATCGACAGATTTTCTGAAAAAATTTTATTTTAGGCATGTTTTTGTAGCAGAAAGCCTTATTTTTGGGGTCTTTTCATGCCGTTTTTTACTCTAACGCTCGTCAGCGCCGCTACGCGCAACGGATTTTAATTAGAATAGCTCCCTAGATCTGCAATAAGATTCTCAAAAAAATGCATATCTCAGATTTTGACCGGCTCTCCCAGATTGAGCTGTGCAGGGGGTGGTAAAGGTTACGTGCCACCCTGTATAATATTCCGTGCAGAATCTGAACACAGTAATATTGCGTTGCTGTGGATTAGTTTGTAAATTGTACAGCACCAAGCTAACTAATTTTTTAGCAGTGTCCGTAACGGCGATTTCTCAACTTAACCCAAACAGAGTACAAATGAATTTGAACCTGTCCCCTGTCCCAGACGACCGATCGAAATATTTATTAGCTCGTCTAATTAGCAATGTGAAAATGTTAAAGATCTGATTGGTAAAAATCTGATCTTTTAGAGTAGCTTTGAAACAGATATTTATTCGTATTTAAGTAAACGTGTCTCGTTGCGGATTTCTAATTATAATGAACTTCGGCTCAAATACGTGATGTGTGAGTGTGATATGACATAATCAAATTAATTCTATTAGGGTACGTTGTACCAAATGATGGTATTTGGTAAAAAAGAATGCAGAGGAATATTCGTCTCTAATAGTGTTGGCCGAATGGCGAATGGAAAATTATTCGATAGACTCAGTAATTAAGTAATTTAGGTCATTCGGTCTGGCTACTACAATTAAGTCGATGAAAATATTCCTCTGAGTCCTACGAGTTTTTATTTTGCAACGCAGATTTGTGTGTTTCATGTTTTCAGAGACAATCATGACCATTATTCCTTCAGGTACATTACGTTCGATCACTGTACATTCTTTCAAAATTCTTCAGTACAAAGTCATACGGAATCACGTTCCTTCCACGATTTCCTTTCTTCATGGAATCGACTGTTAAATAAGGGTCCCAATAATCTGCTTTTAACAAAGGAAAGCGCGGAAGTCGAGTTCACTGCAGTGCAAGTGCAACCGTCGATTTTGTCGATTATAGTAGAAAAGTTGACATTGTGGTTTGCAACTAAAATGCACTAAAGGCCTTATGTAAACATTTAACTTCCCCTGGTCTAGTCACACACTCCCTTGCCTTTCATCGTACGTACATGAGGAATCAGTGGTGGCTCCAGGGAGGGGTTTTAGGGGTCCAACCCCCCCCCCTGGAAATTAAAATACTGACTAGATATATTTTATATAATTGAAAAGCTTAAATATTTTGTGTTAAAAGTACGTTTTACATGCAACATTATGTTACAAAAGGTCGACAAAATTTCTCGCCTCTGGTGGCCGCTCCGCGGTGACCGCCGCAGGCGGCGGGCGCCCGGTTCTTGCTCCCGTAATTTATAAGAATCCTCCCTGGAAAAATTCCTCGATCCGCCACTGATGGCCAGGGTTCTTTGACATTTTCCTATCACTACCCGCAAGGAATGCTATGCCATTACATCGAGTCATATCAGCATCACAAAATCCTGACGAAGACGAAACATCAGTCGACTGGTTGGCGCCGTAATATTCCCTGGAGTCTACGAATTATTACTTTCTGATTGAGTGGTGTGGTCAGTTCAAAATCAAGGTTTCCTGGAGAAGGACGCTTAACAAAAGACAACTCCTCCTTTCTTTTAACAGTCGTTTTTGCCACCGATCCATCATTCCCATCCAAAACCATATCGAAACGAGATAAAATTGACATTTGTTCAAAATTTCAGAAAAACATAGCTCAGAATTCAAAGGAACGATTAGCATTTTATCTTATTATATCGGGAGTGAGGTCAGAAAGTCATGGCTGAAACAGCACAACGTGGAAAACCCAGATGGAGTCGTGGAAGGTCGGAAGAAAAGGACGAAAGCGACGAGGAAGAATTGCAAGAGGAAGAGAAGAATAGATTCGTCAAAGTGGTGATTCCTCAGAATGAAAAATTGGAAAAAACTATGGTGGTGGGTGGTAAAAAAACTGAGGTGGTTAATAAGGCAGGTCCTAAAAGTAGTAAGGTCACGGCCAAGGTCATGACCGAGATAACCAATAAATCTAAGGTGACGAAGCCAGGCAAATCTAAGAGAGAAGATACCCTTGATGAGGAAGACGAAATCGAAGTTTGTAAGATTTTGGGAAAGAAGGCTTTTGGACGTAAACCTAGGATTTATTACAAAATCCAATGGAAAGGATACGCAAGGTATTTTTACATTTTTGTTTATTTTTTTAATATGAATATTGTATACTTGCTTAATTTGTGGGGCACAAAATATATTGAACTTATACACAACCCTGTGACATTTCGTGCTCCTATTTCTCTCATTTTTGTTCTAAAAGAAGACCGAAATATTTCTATTTAAGGTGTAGTGAGGGCTTCACTTTCCAAATGTTCAAAGTACCATAGGAATGGAAGAAACAAGAAGGTTAGGTTAGTTGATTGCGGTATAAGGAGGAGCCATTACTCATCCACCGAGAGTGTTTTGCACTTTTTTCACTTTTCAAAAATAGTTAAGGTTGTCGGAGTAATGGAAGGATTTTTGATTTAAATTACACGGGAGGCATGACAAAATCAGATGAGAATTTAACATTGGGTGGAAACTGCCAAGTCTTGTGAGAATTCGTAATGTTTTCCACCCAGAGTGAAAAAAGTTGTTTGTTTACTGGAATAACAAGTGACTGCTCCTCCTGGTACCGCAGTCAACTATGCGATGCGTGAAATCTTCTTCTGGAAGAAATCTGAATTCAGAGGGTTCTGTAATATACCAATTCTGTAACGTGATTCTTTACAGATATAGATTACTTTGTTGACCTTCGTTGTACAGTCAATTAAAACATTCCTAGGCGTTGGCGTTATACCGTTTGAAATTCTCAATCTTGCCGTTATGAACCGAAACGATGGTTGCATGGTTCTTAAGGCGTAGCAACACGTTTGATGCCAATGAACCTGAGAATACTAGAAATTACTGTCCAGTCGGATTGAGTGTGTTAGCTTGATCATGCGATTTTGAACAAAAACTATTTTGAAAATTCCAGAAGTTTTTAATTCTAAAGGTTGATATGAATTTTTTAGAAAAACCATGTATGTATTTGAAATCCCGTAGACCTCATTATTTATCTTGGACATTCAACGTCAGAAAAGTTATGTACCACCCTGTGATAGCTAAGAAGAATGAATGAACCTAAGTGAACTTTTGATTTTTCAATCTTTATAAATTCATAATTTCAGTGACTACGATTCTTGGGAGTCGGTGGAGTATTTGAAGTGCGATGAGCTCATAGAGGAGTTTGAGAAAGAATGGAAGGTCCAACTGTCTCGACGAAGACTTACGGATAGTTCAATACTAGACACGAAGAAGAAACACTCAAAGACCGGTTACGAGGTAACGTTCTTTTAATGCCGCCATTTTTAACCTAGGACAAGGATGACTCAAATTTGTTGAACAGAGCACGTTTTAGCAGTAGTTTTAATGTAATGTGTAATTTAAAACACACCCTGATTTCTTTTTCAGTTCGTCATCGACGAGCGTGATGAAGATTTGTTTGAACACGAATGTCTTATGTGCGCCGACGGATTCACAGTGGCACCAAGAACTAAGAAATGGACTCTTGCGACTAAAATTGGTCTAACTCCGGGACATTCTCTTACAGTTTTCGAAGGATTAACTCTTTTTTATGAACATTTTATGGATCGAGACCCGTTGGCTACTTTAGGGCCAATTCGCTCAGTTCGCAAGGAAGATCGCATGATTTGTAACGCTTGTGCTTCAAGCCTCAAAATATTTTGCAATGGACTAAAACTTTTGATCCAAGCTTCTCACAAAGATTCTATTATATCTGAGATTGCTGATAATTTGGAAGATGAAAAACTTCACTTGTCTACGTACTTCAAAAAGAATGCGAACATTGCCTCACAGGATAAAAATACTAAATAAAATGAACTCGGATTTGATTTAATTTTAATATCAAGACGAAAATAAAAGTTTTAATAATGTGAGAAATGAATTAATGTACCATGGTAAGGTTAAGTGTAGTTAGGCAATTAATAGGAAACGTAATAATATTTTTATTGTCAGTCTAAATTAAGTCATTAAATAAAATGTGATACATCTTTAAACAACAGTTTAGTTAAGTGAATCTACGTAGAAATAAAAATACTGTATACTACCTAGTAGTGGGATTTAGTTTACGGTATTATCTCGAATCCATTTTTAACACTTCTAAATCAATCGAACTGCCATACTGAATAGAATAGATTTTAGTGAACTTTTTTAAAGACCACACAAAGCCGTCGCAATTTAATTATATTATGTATCTCAGAATTCTGTGTATTACAATAAAAAGGTTCACACGGAATATTCCTAAATAATTTTGAAAGACGTTTATTTCCATACTCCAAGGTTTAAGGCGTCAGTTCGTGACAAGTAAGCAAATCTGACCAGGATCCTGTTAAGTGTAACCAAAGAAAATGAAACACAATCGGCGACCTAACTTAAAGTTTACACTTACACATAAACGATTCAGCTATAGATATGTGTGTTAAAAAGAATTAAGAATATATACGATACATGGCCGAAGAATGTGATGAATTACAAAAAAGGTGAGCGACGATTAACATGAGATCAGTTTTGAGGAAAACTTCCATGCTGAAATCTTGAGAACCATCCCCTCTTTGCAATTTTTTCAAAAATTTCAATTTTTTTTAAATTCGGGTCTTGAGTACCGGGTGGGGATGGGTGGGTGACTTTGCTCAAATTAGTTTTTGGGGTAAGTCTTTAGAACAAAACCGATTCGGGCAATATCGGAGTGTTGCACCTCGGGTACTTCCCTCGTAAGCAACTCCTACATGTTACAATTTGAAACTTGGATTTTCTCATCTGACACAAAGGAAAATGGTACTAAACGGTGAAACTGACAATAAAAGTTGTAATTTAGGTGGTGAGCAGAGGAAGATTATATATTTATCACCAATTTCTTGAATATGTAAACTATAAAAATTACCGAACTTCATTTCATATCCGCAAAATCACTCTAATACGAGGTACACATTGGAAAACTGTCTTGAAAGTTTTAAGAATGCGGCAAAACTACTACTACTGAACAGTTTTCAATTTGTCAACGGTATATACTGCGTGCGTACTCCCGAAAAATTTATTATCTTATAACATGATAAAAACTCATCGTTTCGGTTCTGTGATTTTTGTCTTTTTTATTATTCTAAAAATGTGCACGTATAGGCTAGGCATGGCTAGGCTCCGGTTTTTCGAGATGTTGGAACAATTTTAAAACAAAATGTAATCTGAATTCAATTTTCGATGGAAAACGGAAACCGAATAAAGATTTGGTTTAAAAAAAAAGGTAAAGATAAAGGTGCTTGATAATATTGATTCATTGATTCATTGAAGAAGGAATCGTAATAAAAAAAATATCATCGCTATATGGAGGAGAAATGGGAATTCATATGAGGATGACGCGTTGAACTCAGCGTTGAACTGAATTTCTGAAATCATTCTTCACTTCCCCCATGTTGTGTTCCTAATATGTTTTCTGTGTTGAAGAAAAGGGCGGTAAATTGAACTCGGATTTCTAAAGCGCTTTTTCTCATTTTTGTGATTATCTGTCATTAATTTTATTTTTGTTATTGTTATTCAGTCTTTTTTGTTTTTAAAAACTGGTTTTGAGATTCCTGGAACCCTCACGACCTCTGACCTGTCGTGGATCCGGACGGTCAATTCCTAAATATGGAGTCCAGGTCACCCACCGAAAGCGGAGACAAGAAATTAAATTCATCATTGAATGACACATTGGACGATGAAGCTATTGGTCAGTTTATTTATAATTTTGTACAAATTGGTATAAAATACACATTAATTTATATTCGCCTGAGCCGTAAGGGATTGTCAAACATACAACGTATGACGTAACAAGGTGACCATTTTTAAAAATGGTGAGGACTCAGGTTTTCCTTTTTCGAAACAGGGCAGTTAAAACGGGATAATTTGTTTAAGGTTCGGTTAAAACCGTTAAAACTTAAAACAAGATAATTTCGATAAAAATACGTAAAAGAATGGGAGGAGTTCTAATT
>JAQFYE010004516.1:0-13272 GCA_034694305.1 Protaphorura glebata
GCATTTAAATCTGTGAAAATAGTTCAAACAGTACACACATTGTAACATGCCCTTATCTTCATGATGCGGTTCACCAGATTGATAGAAATCATCCACAGAAAATATCCAATACGGCACATCCCTAAATACAGGAAGAATGCCGTCAACCATTATTACCTGATCACACAAATGACAATTTGGGCCCCAAATGTTTGCATTGCAACCATTGGGATCTCATTTTTCTCGACGAAAACATTCGACAAGCACCTCGAACTCTACATTAACTCGTGGGAAATAATATAATTTCTCTGAAACATGAAAGTTCATGTAGCGACGGAATAAGGAATGCCGTTCAGTTTTGTTTCGGGTTTCCTTAACAGAAGAAACAGTATTTTCTATTCTCTGAGACAAAATTCAATAAGTGAAAATGTTCGAGTTCTCCTGAAACTATGTGGTGTTCTGGTGTTCTAATTCTTGATAGGTTTCCCTCAACTACAATGGTTACTTCCTTCTACGCCAAACTGAAAGCAGCGCCCGCTCTACCGGAAATATAGGATCTAGATTTAGGGAGCTACTCTGCTTGATAATCCCAAAAGCATTTATCTGAAATCGGCATGAAAGAACGGATATTTCAACGGTATTTTGACAAAAATGCGTCTGAAATAATCTTTATCGAAAAATCCTACGATACTATCATCTTTGCAATATTTTTATGCTATTTTAAGAATTTTGTTGGACCGCATTTGAACTGAGAGTGCATTTTAGAGGGGATGATAAAAATCGGATTTCCATCTCCAAATGCCTTCCCAGTGAAGAATCGACTTCTCCAATCCGATCCGACAAAATTTTTAAAATTGCATAAGATATTTCAAAAAAGATAGAATCGGTTTCCGAGAAATATTATTTTGGACGCGTTTTTGTCAAAATATCGTTGAAATATTCGCTTTCCTGCCCATTTTTATTTAAGCGTTCGTGAGCGCCGCTGCGCGTATCAGACTTCCAAGTGGAATGGCTCCCTAGATCCTCCATAAGATTATTACAAAATCCATATCTCACAATTTTATCCATCTCCTCGTGATTGGCCTGGTCACAGGGGTACGGGGAATGGGGAAGGGGCAACGGTTACGTGCCAAACTGTATAAACCATAATATTTACTTCGGATGACACTAAGGTGCGGGCGGGCGGATCAGAACAAACAATATAAAAGTTAGAGATGTACCGTATATTCGGCCGGCCGAATTATTCGGTATTCGGTTTTGTCGCAGAATATTCGCCCGAATAGTAAAAACTGTGTCGAGTGGGGTGTCTATGAAAAGGGCGTGAGCTAGAGAGCTCAAAACATGTCAGTTTATCAACAAATTGTTTACCTATTGTTGACCACGAGGTTAAATATTAATTTAGGTGTCAATTCTTAAAATTTAGGGAGTAGAAATGAATACATACACTTATTTTCTATTTGAATTAAGAGTTAGTAATCGGATTGTCGAAGGAAAACACATTAAGGTGGGCTAATATACGCTGTACTTTAGAAAAGTGCTAATTAGCCCCGCACGCAATCTTTGGGTGTTCTTGGCTTCTATAAGGTCCCCATGTTTGTGTACTTAAGGGGGTGGGGCGTATTAGCACACCTGTTCACCGTGAGAATAATACACCCGAACAGCGAGCTAATTAATACACTTTTTGTTTTGTGGGTTGACGTTTCCCCTTTGTCGGGAAGTTGAGCTAATTAACCCCATTCCCATTTGTGGGAAAGCTTTGGGAGTCACATGCTAATGTAGTTGAGGGCTGGGGCCAATTAGCACACTCGCTCGAAGGTGGGGCGTATTAGCCTATTATACCCTAGTAGTGGGATCTGTAGAGTTTCCGTACTTGGCCTGGTGGATTGCATACGTTTTTGGCATTATATAAAAGAGGTCACTTCAGGCAATATTACAAAAGCGTTAAAAACGCGTGTTCGGTTCATCATTGAGTGTCGGCAATGCCGACTTAACTATAATTTGCTTAGGTAGACCCAAGATTGTTTAATATTTTCCTCTTATTGGTTAATATAAATAATATAAGATTGGGATAGTCAAGGAATCTACGTTAAACCTATTTTTCCGTTGCATTTTCTTGACTTCTTTAATAAGCCGTTTTGCATGTATACGACAAATGCAATGATCAGTGTGTCAGCTTTACATAGACACCCACATGCAAAAATGGGCCGAATAGTGTCCGAATATTCGGTATTCGGCCACTGGCCGAATAGTACTATTCGGTACATCTCTAATAAAAATTGCTGGGCGTGATTTGTTGTTGTCCATTGTTCAGTGATTGGGAATCCGTTGCGGCAATCTCTTCGACGAAATCCAGGAAACATTTTTCAATTTTCAAGCGCCAAATTAATATTAGTAAAATAGTTTTAAACTAAGAGGAAGTCGTGCCGAAAGAGGTAGGGAGGGATGGGTTGCGAATTTTGTATTTTTGTTGGTAGAACCAATTATTTTAAGAGGTATCGCTTCTATTCACATTTATAACTATATCTTTCATTAAATTATTTTATATCATTGCTTCCCTAAATTTATTTTATTCAATCTAATCAGGTACTTCGCTTCCTTACCAATTTGTTTAAGAGGTAATCGCTTCCATTCACATTTTAAAAGCATATTATCCTCTCCTCTTCATTATGACAATATTTTCTATTATTGCTTCCAGAATTTTTTCCTCCTCAATCTCATACGGCACTGTGCTTCCTTACCAATTCGTTTAAGAGGTATCGCTTCCATTCACATTTTAAAAGACTCTTATTCTTTCCTTTTCATTACGACACTTTTTTTGTATTATTGCTTCCACATTTTATTATTTCCAAACTGTTGGATTCCTGGATTCCAAGACGCTTTGCACCATGTTGATTTGAAACCCTATCGTTTATGTTGTCTCGCCTTTCTCGTTGCTTCTCTTGTGTTTTACTCTTTGCTGTCTGCGATCTGTATTACTCGTTCTGGAAACGAACATAGGTAGACTCCGTGCTTAGTCATGTACTGTTTTGCAGCGCTCGAGCTTTTCTAGGCATTTCCAGCCAATTAGCTTAGAGCATAAACATCAGTAAGGAGCAATTTTAGGAGATAATCCCATGTCTTTCATCGGAACGGACATACAGACAGGCGGATGGACAGACTGGGCATCCGCAATAAGTCATTACTCCGTATAATATTACGTCGTACCACTTAATAAACGTTCAGAGTGATGTCAATTGCTGCCATACAGTCATGGAAGACTAATTGATTGATTAACGATCGAATTAGGTCGAAACAGTTTATATCCGGAATGTTTCTGTTCGGCTTAATCAATTCGAGTCTTCCACGACCATATATACGGCAACAATTAGTTTCATTTTGAACGTTTATTGAGAGTATTATTGCGTGTTCAAAAATCAAATGATGTATCCCCGATTTCACCGGAAAAATCGGTGAAGAATGCTGAGGACAGCAACAGCACAGTGCTGGCAGGTCAGGAATAGCGGACGAGATTTTTAGTCTCAGACCAGGACCATCCGGCCGGTCCAGTAAAAGGAAAATTATCTAGGACTTTTCTAACTATTAATTATAAACAATTAAACCTAATTGACACTAAAAACTAAGTCTACGCAAGGAATTCTGTAATAATTATTATATGAAAACTTCATTAATTAAGGCGAAGTCTATTGTATTATACTTTTTCATCACTCTTCATTCCTTTGTTGAAAAAAAAGACTGAATGTTGACAACAGTTTTCTGAAATTCTTGGTCTTAATAAAAGAACTTAACTATCTAACTTCGTAGAAATCTCTCTTACACGGGGCGAAGTTGACCCCGTTTTAAGATCGGACGAGTGAAAGTAAACGGAATCGGAATCTCGGACCGGACCGGGTATGTCACAAATCAATGGGATAGTCCGGCTTGAAATTGAGCGACCAAAAACCGGCACGTTTTCATTTTGTTCACAAATTGCTTTAGGGAAAATGGAAAGCCGAGCTCAGTGAGAGCCCGGCTTAATCCATCGGGTCTCGGGTTCAATTCCTGGTCGACCTACTTCTAATCTCTTGTATATAACTGGGTAGGTATTCGCACGGTACTTGGCCCTAAAGAGATTTTGGTTTCACGCTCCGTGTCGATGGCGCCTCTAGAGTGGCATCTCTAGATAAGAGGCACCTCATCGGTATCAATTCAGGCTTACGATCCCAGGAATTCGTTTTACGGGTAGAGCGTGAATTCAAGCTGAAGAGTTCTAACTCCTTTAAGTATTGAATATTGGTTTATTTAAGTATTGATTTAGATCAATTTTGCTGTCAATTTAAGGACCTATCTTGTATGGGGTTTTGATCTGAATAAATACAAATACAAATACAAATACAAAACTGACTATAACAGTAACTTTAACTTTAGCTGCGGAAGATGTTACTATAAGTTTGCAGGAATTGAAGAGACCGTTCCGGCGCGCCACCTTAACCCGTCTTTGAAAACTATGAGTTGAATGTGTTCGTTCTTGGGACACCAGGCAGAAGTGAGAATGAGATTTGTGTCCGGACGGAGTAGAGTCAACGTGGAGTAACAGATTGATGGGTGGTGCCAACACAAACTTGTGTCTCTCTGGATTGGTGGAATTGTGATAATGGACCAATCCCGAGCCATCCAATTCTTAACTACATGGAGCAGATTCAGGTTCGTCCAACCCACCAAAACACCCAAGCCAACGCTCTCCTATCCATTTAGTTTGAATTTGAACTTGGACTTGAGTGGTTCCGTTTGTTTTCGTGTCCAGTTCAGTGTCTCCGAAACATTCAAAATTGTGGAAAATAAAGTGGTCATTCCATTTATCACGGAAAAGAACGAGATTTCTCAATGGAATACTAAGAAAGAAGGATCTCATGGACTAGTAAGTCATCGTAATTCAATTAAAAATAAATTCAGCATCATTCTGTCAACTTATTCGGATAGTCTGGAATTTTGTATTTGTATCCGAAAAGCTGTTAGATTAGGTTAGTTTACCTAGTCAGTTTGTAAGCATCTTAGATTTCAGTGCCAGTCCGGTCAGGTCCAAATATATTTAATGAGAGAGAATGTCGAAGGTATTCGTAAGTCTTGAATCAATTAAATTGTTTCCGTACTGATTAGTTAGTAAACTATACCATTCTCTGGATAAACAATTTTAACAACCCCAGCCAAAAATGTGCCGTTGTACACTACACACTACACGTCCGGCGGACAACCAACACAGCAAACATATACATATATATTTTTTTTTTAATATCAAAATAAACGAATTTATTCAATCACCGTCTTTCATACAAAGGATGCCCAATGGACACGGAATACAATTTAATATTTGCTTAAACACTAGATAGTATTGCGTTTTACAAAACTACTACTCAAAGTACTGGAGCGAAACCGAAGTCTCAATAATTATTTCTTTCAAATAAAATATATATATTAATTTTTCAACAATACAATAAATACTGATTTCAAATAATATCGACTCATGTTCTCTCTCCTTCCGAGTCAGAAGGAATCAATTTACATTCCGAAAGTTTGAGAATATGAGAATTTTTGTTGAAAAATGCCATTAGATCACTCTATTCTAAACCAAAACAACACCGGTCTTGTACAATCCATAGAAATGGAATTCGGTCTATAAGTTCCGAATACTATAAGATGAAATAAGAAAAAATGAAAAAGTGCAATTAATGTCTACCTTGTTTATTGAAAGAGTTGAATAGACGAATTTTTATTTCATTTAGTTGTTCGTCGTCGTTTTGTTATTCTTTATCTTCGACGTGTGTGTGAGGTCCGGCAAATGGTAAAAGTTAGTTATTTACAATTGTGTGGAGACTGGCTGGAGTGGATGGACGGAAGAATGCCGATAGCGATTCTAGCGATGGCACGGACGGACAGTACATATGTAAAAGTAAAATGTGTGTAACGGTGCAGGAAAGTGATAACAGTGATACGATCTTCAAATAGAATAGAGAGGATGTCCTTAATTATTGAGAACTGTTAACCAATTCTAAAACTTCCGAATACCTTCACAATGGGATGGACGAATGAATAATTCTGCGAATCATGAATTGACCGACTGCCTATGTGTGTGTGTCTATTCTATTGCCGTAGTGCTTGAAAATAAATTAATTGGAGATTACAAGGTATCATTTATTAGTTAGTGCAGTGCACAGATCGGTACACAACAAATATGTTCTGATGATTTGAAACGTTTTTTTCAGATGTAGATTTGATATTTGAATTTACTGGATTGCGTAGCTAAAATAGAACGGAGTTTTATTACGTGGGCGTTGTATTATAGGATTTCATGAGCAGTTAAGGAACTGGACTAGATTTGACGTAATGTCTGTTCAGCTAGTTCATTTTCTTATCTAAAGTCTTGACACCGACGAAACTTCTTCGTACTTTTATTTCAAAGGACACCTACTCATTTTTTAGGTAGCCAATAAGGCCGTACGGCAAAGAGAACTAGAATCTATGCTCCCACGGTTAGATCTGTGCTTGGCAGATTATATTTCTTTTTCACTTGGAATGAAAATAATATTTTCTTCTTATCGTGTTATATTTCTGATATCCTTTATTGGCTAATAACAAATATGCTTATTTATTTTGTTCAGCTGCTAATTTCATGTTCCTGGTTAGCAATTGTTTCTGTCTTGTCTTGCTTTTTCTGTCTTCGATTCGATAACAAACCTTTGACCCTATATGTCTAGTTTTAATTTAGTTCATGTCTAGCCGATTTTTATCATTATTGCAACATTGCAGGCAAATATATCTCATGTTTTTAATAGGATCAGTTTACTGAGCTGTGTTACAATTCCTAGAAATCAGAAATCCATAGAAAGCATCAGTCGTACACAAGGATTCAGTGATTCACTATTCAGCATGTTGATGAGTGATTTAATTAGTCACCGGCTTAAAACGTCAACTGAATGAAAATAATAATAATAAAAAATACTCATGCCCTCACGATGCAGTCGTAAAGCAGAATTGATGGGTTGGTCGTGTAGAGGTTTAACGGGGAATTTCTCCACGGGATAATTATAAAATTAATGGGTTATGGCAAGACGTTATAAGTTACTAGTACTCTAGTTTTGCTTTTCCATGTGGAAGTTGATCTGACAGAATTCTGGAGCGGCATGAAGAGAATGAGGACCTCCAGAATGGTCTGAGAGTCCTTTAGTGAATTGTATCTTTGCTACTGTTACTGCAACTGCTTAATAATTTTAAGCCATAATAAAGATCTTTTATAACGAGTAACTGGTTTAGGTTTAGCTCAGCAATGCATACCCTAAAAAAGTTTCTGTGGCACATGATATTTATTATGGAATGGACTAGCAGTAGTGTAGTAGTGTGTAAGTGTTTTTGAGTAAGTACAGGGTATGATACATATTATCGAAGATCAGAAGCATGTTTCCTCTTCTCTGACTGAGCGGACGCGACGACGGAAGAGAGTGAGGACTCAGTGTATAAACAAGTTGGTTTGCTATGAATGGTTGACTTTTGACTTGGAACGGGTCGTACAGAAATCCCATAAAAGTCTTATCAGGTTGACTAGTAGTAGTTTGAAAACTTCTTGACTAGCTTGAGTTTTTTTTGTGCTTTCTCCTGAAACTCTTGTTAGTCATTCCTCGCTGCGTATCTTATTTCTGGGTGTCCCAGACTCGATACCACTGAATTCCCTTCGGTTTCCCCTGGTGGGGTTCATGGTGTTACTTTTGGAATGGCTTGCTGAGATACCACACCAATCTTCTGAGAAAATCAGCTTTGCTGTGTTTAGATATTTATTATAGAGACAAAGAGGAGTTTTCTTTCAGGATTTTGTTGCATAAGAAGGATTGAATGAAGTTAAACTGATGAGATAAAGAAAGTGTGTGTTTATTTGAACTACTTTCGTAATTTCCTTACCATTTTAGATGCTTTGCATTTGTACGCCATCACCATCAGTGATAAAGTGTCACATGTTGATTTCACCTTCACGAAAATGTCAGGAAGTCTTATTAGGTTTAAGCAACAGGCTTCCGTCGGACAATATAGTAAAAGTTATAATAGGGTGTTTTGATTTGATCTGATTTGATTTTTTATTAACGTGTTTTACCGGCACATCCTGATACATTTAAGTATAAGTAGGATGGCTTAATTCAGCGACACATACAACAAAAAACTAATCTAGACCAATTAATGCAATATATCCAATTCCAAAAGACCAATTTTTAAACCACATAATAGTACACGTGCAACAACACTAATCAACAATACGCAATCTAGAGGAATGTGCTTGGAATTAAACCAAGACCCTAAGGTTTTGATTTTTGAATATGAAGTAGTGAAGAGTTAATCTGACTTTATTTTAATGACTTTTTCAGTCGTGGCACTGCAGCAATGCAATTGAAAAGGTTTGACTGGTGGGACTTGGTCTTCCATGTATTTCGGTGGAATGGAACTCTGGCATAAGACTGGAAGTCATTTTGCTGCTGTTCCATATTGAATTCAACGTCTCAGTCAAGCTGAAAGTCATGGTTGAAGTGGTCTACCCTCTGGAGAATTTTGAATCCTAAATATGTACGAGTTGGAGTAGTTGTAGTTAGTTACTCGATGCATTACCTATGAAGTTGGGAGAGTACAGTGAAGTGGAGTGAAGTGACTGGTTAAATTCCTTTTTGGCCGGTGTCTTACTGTGAGAAGAACAAGGACGAACGATATAGCTCGGGATTTTACTAGAATAAATTCAGTTTCGCCATCCCGACAATATCCAGAAGAGAAGCTCCGTCGTATGAATTCTACACACACTTACAATTTAATATTCTCTCAGTTCCTTCGAGAAGAGATTTTGGTGGTTTGGATCAGATTTTAGTTCCACACTCGACTATGACTATGATTTGTATGTAAAAGCTTCAGCTAGAGTCTAATCAGTCTAATGAATGAGTTGTTCAGAATTTATAATATCTAACTCGTGTTGTGTTAGTCCACTGCTTCGATACAAGATTAAATACTCTCTTAGGTAAATATTAAATATTCTCCAACCATCAATCGGCACCTTCCAAAAATTTACTACTCTCTGTCTTCAAGAATCGATTCAGTGTCTGACGCTAAGACGTTGACGTGAAAGTGCGATTCATATTTAAAACGTCCTTTGTTCCTTGCCGTAATTATGAACGTGGATTTTGATTAATTTGGTGATTCCTGACATTCGCTATCTTGGAAGGTCGTCTGGCCTTATACCAAAGCGCTGCACCAGCCAGATTTGCCAGATTGGTACTTAATCGGAGATTGAAGTTCTGAAAAAAAGGAAACCAAGGTCTGGCTTCTGCCTGCTAAGCTTCTCTTCAGTTCAGTTCTCCGAATTTGAAGTCTGGTTTGTGGAGCAGCGTAATCCAACCCTGTAAGGGCAGAGTCTCGTGATTCCTCGCATTATCCCATCCAAAAAAAAATGTACCCGGCTCCAACAAGGCACCCACCCACTGGGGTAAGTTATATTTTTACCGAATACTACTCTCTAAGGACTTGAACGTTTTCCCATTTCACCTTGGTTCCTTTCCCTTGGACCGAACGCTTTTTCATTTTATTAGGACTCAACTCTTCGCATGCTTCAATCGATTCAAAGTCACTGGAGGATTACAAATGGAATCACATAAACATGTCTAGCCTGCGTAACACACACATAACTTCAGCAAATCTTCTGTATTCTCCCCTCGTCCTGGGTCTCTCTCTCTGCTGTAGATATAGTTCAAGAGAGTTCAGTTCGTATTTTGTATGCCTATATGCATTTCCATTTGGATTTCATGTCTTCTGGAAGCTATATGTATAATGTATACCATCTGAACTTTACAGATACATATTTTAAGTTTTTTCTGTGCATAAAACACCACATAGAAGAAGCAATGCGAGAATTCCACTTTACATTACATTTTTCTGTCAGACTGGACTAGAACTTTGGATGAACAAATTGCAAACTAAGTTCTATTCTTATTTCACGAACTGTTTGGACATATCTATATGGCATATCGGCATATGGCAGAGGGCTAGAATCGACTCGAGTATTGGATGGTCTCAGTTTTATAATTTCCAGGAATTATTGAAAACATTTGTTGAAAGTTGAGTGGACGGGTGGGCTAGACGAATATTTAACGATTAGTTTGTGTTTAATGGAGGAAGATTTACGATTTGCTAATAGAATGACATCGACGTGTTTCAGTAGTAATGCAGTTTTATCTTTCATCGTTCAGTTTGTTGTGAAACATGTATAATGTATACGCAGTTTAACGCGTGGAAATAAATAAATACTTTGCCTTTGCCGCTCTGTTCTAGTCATTTTTTGTCAGGTTATGTTTGAATTGAAATAAGCACTACCCGTTACGGAAGGTTCATTTTAGAATTCAAACACAACTTCACAACATACATAAAACGCAATTGACAAACAGTAAACATTTCACTAGTGAAATCTGATTTTAGTGGTCGCCTGTAACATTTCTACTTTCTCATCCTATCATATCTTGTGCTTATTAAATCCGCAACCACTAACTGGTCAAAGTAATTTAGATATTCGTTGTGTGGTGAGGCTTATGAATTGAGTTTCCGAGCTTCGACCCGACTTACTACTGTATTTTGTATTTCTGCAGGCTCCACCTTCTGGAGGAGGACCACTGAAATTCACCATTCCTGAAACATTGGAAAGAATCAAAGAGGAATTCAATTTTCTTCAAGCCCAGTACCACTCGTAAGTTCAAACGAAATTTGTCTTTTATCCAAACCTGAATCGAGTAAGTACATGTGAGTGGTGGAAGTATACAGCAAGGAAAGTATTGAACGGAAATATAGTTGGTAGAAAAAAAAGCCAGTTTCTTGTGGCAGAACTGAAGAAGAATTTCCGAAGAGGAGAGAGGAGTTAAAATACACGAACGTCTGAGCTTTCCTCTCCTGGAATTAGACAATAGACATTATATTATATTATTTGGCTTTAGAGTGATAGGAGGTCGTTGCAAATTGTGCGAGATTTCTCTGAGTCACTCGTCTAAGAAAATCGTTGCAGAATTAAATATGATTAGTATTTTGATTTTAATAAGGAAAACAACGTTCTGATTACAATATTATTACAATATCAATTCAATAAATATTTCGTGGGATAATCAATGACGAAATTTGGACAGACGGGCCTCCATGGCTACCAGCTACCTATGATTTAATTACTCTTGTTTTCCGGTAGTTTTTTTTCACTAAATTCTTCTGCTGGTTACATACAATATTTCGAGTTACATTGATACTCGGTAATTTTAAACCTCATATTTTTGATGTTGGAATCAGAGTTGATGAGATCCACACCGGCATGATTGCATGATATGATTAGTAATTAGTAGTAGTGCTTCTTTCTGCTGGACAAGAGTAACAACAATGAGATTAGTGCGCAGGTTAGGTAGGCATCGATTATTTCAAAAAGTGCACCACGTTTGGGCGCCCATTAGAAGAATGACTTGATAAGATTTTTTTTGCGGCCAGCCACACAGCTTTGAGGTTTGAGATGAAGATAAAAACAGGAGTTGGAGTATTTAGAGAGAAAAGCCGTGACAGCGAAATAAAATTACTATTGTGTTTTGCTCCTCACACTAATAGATGTGTATTAAAGCGTTAGAATAGTAGTCTGGTTGGTTCGATGAGTCTTCTGTAATAGTTAAGTTAAGTTATATAAGACCCGGCCTATGGTTTCGTAATGAGTGTAAAAAAGTAAGGAGGAGGGAATGAAGGATTTCGCCGCGCTTTTAGTGTGTGTAGTAGTGTAGCTGGCTCGTCTATAGATTAAATTGCATTTGCATTTAGAAGAAGCATTTCAAACTTTAACGTCAAACATTAATGTTAACGCTGTGTTGTGTGTATTGTCGGTCTGTAGTAGTGTATTAAGTGTAACATACAACAGGGCCCGTTTGTTTTTATTAGAACTCAAAATGAATGATGTTCTTATAATGAAAGAAGAAAAGGGGTAGTAGTTGAAGGGGTTTAAGGTATGCAATGCAACATGAGAAGAATCCTACCTTACCTGTGTAAAATGTAAGTGTAGTTATGAGATTGAATTAGAATTATAGAGATAAAAAATGTGTAACGTGTAGATGTTGGTGAAGATACCTGTCTGGAATCTCCCTTTGTTTTGTGAATTTGTGATTCTGGCTATATAGGTATAAGTGGTAGTCCAAGTCCAAGGTATCTATTATCTTCTTCGTTTAGAAAGAAGTGAGGTTCGTTGAGTTAAAGGAAGGAAAGGGTTAGAAGAGGGTTAAAAAAATACATGACATGGGTTTCATGGGTACTAGTACTACTCGTCTCGAAGTCGCGGCAGGCACTGGGCACGGCACGGCGTGTTGAGTGTTGTACATGTGAATGAGGGGGAGCGATAAAAAATGTTGAGTTGAAGATTTTTGAAGATGATGATTCACATAGAATATAGAATGGACGAACGAGTCGGCTAGTAAAGCTGAATCCCTGCATTTAGTTATACCCACCGAAAAAAAGAGTTAATAGACTACACACCACAAGCTCAGCTCTCAGCTCATCTCACCCGAAGTAATAATCGTGATGATGATAATAATAATAATATTAGACCTGAATTGGCTTGGTGGCTGTGGCTTCTACTGTGAACGACTTGGTCAGACTCTCAGACTGTTGTTCTTGCCGGCGGGAGAATTCCGACTGAGGCAAATATTATATTATATTTAGGCGTCAGTCGTGATATATGCATTTTTGTGACTGATCTATTCTTTTCTTTAGGTGCTTTCATTATTTGCTGCAGTGAGGAAGAATTGATATATGATGGTAGGCAAACGCAAGCATACGATTTTAATAATTGTGGAGTGAGGTGGATTTGGATTGAAAAAATATATCAAGAGTTGGAAGATACAATCTGAGAATCGTGTAAAGTGAATCCGAGGTCTAATAGTAATAGTTAAAGACATAGAGGTTTGTTGAGTTCGTCGGTTCGGGTGGTTGGCGGTTACATTTAGGAAGGAATTCGTGTAACAATGTAAGAATCTGGTAAAAAAAACAAGTTGTAAAGTTATGGTTTGGTATTTGGTTCGTAATCGCTATGAACAAAACAAAATGAAGTGATGCAAAGCACGGTTGTGGCTGAGATTCAGCTCACGAGCCATGACTAAAGTTAGAGTTGTAGTTCTTCAGTTCTTGTAGTTTAGGAGTTGGGACCGAGATATCAAGTGTTTACAGTATGCGACTAAAGTAACCATACGATGGACACATTCGTGTGGAAACAGGAATATCTCCGTCAGTTTTCAATGT
>JAQFYE010004517.1:0-13269 GCA_034694305.1 Protaphorura glebata
AATTAATTACAATTACGTAATTGTAATTGTATTTTGTAATTGAAATTACAATTACCAATGTAATTGACCCAAGTCTGTGAATGTCGAATGTATATTATCCATCTTTCTTGAGTAGCTCAGGACCACGCACGGAGGAACGTTCTGGTTGCGATGTTGCGAAATCACTTTGGATTGGATTAAATTGAATAACGTATTGTCAAGTTATCAACTCCGTAGCTTACATCAAAAATGTCACAATGACTATCCCGATGGGAAGGCGGGCCTTGTTTCAAACATTACAATATCGTTTATTTTAATTTTAGAGTGGTCCGCTTAATTAACAACGTATACTAGTAAGTAACTATCGTGAAAATCAAAATGTTTATAACTGGACAAGAGAAAGTGGAGCGCGTTGATTAGTTGGGGAATTGCGAGACACTCAAGGTTTGGCGTCGTTCACGGTCCAATTTATTCTGAGTGGGAAGTTTTGAAATTTGTCTGCATGAAGAATTGAAGGACGATTTTTAATTTTAATTGTTGAAGTGAAGAGCTAAACCGGAGAGTCAGCAGTGACGAATTTTTAAGACAAGAAGTCAGAAGTGTGACGATTGAACAACTATAAACATGCCACGTGTCATGATCAAGGGTGGGGTCTGGAGGAACACGGAAGTGAGGAAAATTCTTTAAGGGCTCGGCCTGTTTTAACTTTTAATCGCAATGAACCGACTTGTCCGAGTAACTGGGGAGAGAGATCGTCAGTTAGCTTGAGTATGCGAATGTGAAGGGAGACGGTTTCGAATATTCAAGGAAAGTCATATTAAGGATGATTTGAAATTTTCTTAAAACGATGATTTAACCCACGAGAGATGGGGATGGATAGCCGATAGCCGGTGAACTGAACTGACCTGTTTTTAGCGTTACTTGCAGATAAATGTTAAAAAATATGCGAACTTTTCTCCTTCATAAAGTAATCGTACCCAAGAATTAACTATCAGTTTCTGCAGAGGCTGTCTCTAGCTTCTTAATTCATTGTCATAATATTAAAAAATTTATACGGTAATGCGTATCGGTGACTGGATAACGAATGTCAACAAAGATTGACAAGGTGTTTGTAATAATTGCATGACTTAAAATTTCATTTCTGTCTACGTAAGAAATTATTACAAAATTATTTGAAACACCTTCTGAGTCTAGACGGATCGTATGGTAATTGATTTTCATTTTTTTTATTATCCAGGATGAAATCTTGAAAGCGGCTGTAATGAAATACGGCAAGAATCAATGGTCACGAATTGCTTCCTTGTTACATCGAAAGTCGGCGAAACAATGCAAAGCAAGGTGGTACGAATGGCTTGACCCCAGCATTAAGAAAACAGAATGGAGTCGAGAAGAAGATGAGAAACTCCTTCATTTGGCAAAACTTATGCCCACCCAATGGAGAACGATTGCACCCATCATAGGCAGAACTGCTGCTCAGTGTCTTGAGCGTTATGAACATCTTCTGTAAGTCGTTATGAATAACAGCACTTTCGAATCATCACCTGTTGGTGATTACAATTATTGTAAGTTTTGGAATTTACTATTGTCTGCCTGAACCAACAGAGATCAAGCACAAAAAAAGGAAGACGGTGAAGAGGCTAACGATGATCCTCGGAAACTACGACCGGGAGAAATCGATCCGAATCCTGAAACAAAACCAGCTAGACCGGATCCAAAGGATATGGACGAAGACGGTAGATTACTTTCTATTCTGAACAAAATAAAATTGATTCGAGTAGTACGAACGAATCTGCGACTTCTTTCTACTTTCTTTTACTAATGTGGAACTGCTTAAGACGGATTTCACATCACATTCTTCACTTTCTGATTTTGTATATAGAAGCATTCCTTTACCTGCTTCCTCTATACTTTAGTCACTCTACTCAAAGAATTCTACTACTCCGATCCTTGCATGAATTGAAAGATGGGAGGGAATTTATCAGTAGTCAATCAGTGTTGACCCACACTAATATCTATTGTGAAGGAACGAATCTGTAACGACATTGTAAATATACTGGCTACAGGGACATTTATCTGCTGCTTCACTAGCTAGCATTATTGTTTAATGAAATTAATGATGTTCTTTTATAATGTAATAGAGTTGGAAATGTTGTCCGAGGCGAGAGCACGTCTAGCTAATACACAAGGCAAGAAAGCGAAACGCAAGGCCAGGGAGAAACAATTAGAGGAAGCTCGAAGACTTGCAGCACTGCAGAAGCGTCGAGAGTTAAGAATGGCTGGGATTAATGTGCGAAATAAGAGACCGAAGAAGCGTCAAATTGATTACAACACTGAAGTTCCATTTGAGAAGCAACCGGCTTCAGGGTTTTACAATACTGCTAACGAAGCATTTGACCCAATGCACCCTGATTTTGCTCGTCTAAGACAACAAAAACTTGACGGTGAAATGCGGAAAGACAAAGAAGAGGTAATTGAAAATTAAATAAATCCATGAATAAATAAATTCATAAATCAATAAATTGTAAAATTAAAACTGGAATGTTTATATAAACTAGCGAGAGAGGAAGAAGGATAAAGACAAGATGAAGAGGAGGAAGGAAAACGATTTGCCCATAACGATGTTTCAGGGCAATGAACCAGAACGGAAGAGGTCAAAGTTGGTTTTGCCCTCACCTCAAATCTCTGATCAGGAGTTGGAGCAAGTTGTTAAGCTCGGCAGGGCCTCTGAAGCTGCCAAAGAGGCCGCAAATAATGACGTTGGAAACAGAGCTTCGCAGACTCTCCTGAGTGACTATTCATTAACTAATACAACTGCAAATGCACTCAGGACTCCAAGAACCCCTGCACCAATGACCGACAAGATTCTTCAGGTTTAGAATTTATGTCCTTTGTATCTCCACTGCTAATAATTTTTATTCTGAAACTGTTATATTTACTTTACAGGAAGCACAAAATATTATGGCTCTTTCTAATGTTGAGACTCCATTGAAGGGTGGGATGAATACACCGTTGATTGAAAGTGATTTTACTGGAGTTACTCCTCGTCAAGATTTGGTTCCAACACCAAATACAGTACTTTCGACGCCATTCAGAACTCCCGGTGGTAACTTGGCAAGTCTAACCCCATCTGTTTATAAACGAGGTATCGGAGCAACGCCTCGAGATGGTGGGGCCCCACCGCTGACCACTCCTCTTAGGGATAAATTAAATATCAATCCTGAGGAGGAATTGGAATCTGTGTCGAGTAGTGTAAAAGAATATCATAAACAGGTAATTATTGAGAAAACACCACACCGTACTATGTTCTATATTATGCACGTAATACAATTTTTTCATTTGGATCCGTTTCAGATTCGTGAAAACCTAAAGGATGCCCTGGGAACACTGCCAGCACCAAGAAATGACTACGAGATTGTTGCCCCTGATTACACCGAGGCTAGTTCGGAATGGACTGCTGAAGAATCAACACCAAAGCAAGAAAATGAAGATCAAGCTGATGTTGACAAACGAGCAGTTGACGATTTGAGGAAAACTCGACACGAAGAATTTAAGAAACTTTGCACTGCTGTTCAACGGGGATTTCCTCGTCCTATGGACGTTAATATGACTATTCTTCGCCCGTCTGGCATGGGTCAGCTATCTGATCTTCAGAAGGTATAATCATCAAATTCTAAATCCGTAGCCAATGTGTTTAATATTTAATTATAATTTGATTTTTAGGCAGAAGAAATGATAAAACAAGAGATGGTTCTCATGTTACATCATGACAAAGTTATTGCACCGGATAGGAACCATGTTGTTAAGCGGAGAGGTGCGCCAGTAATAACTAACCTGGCAGTACACATGAGTTATTTGGAGAATCACGACTACGACGATTTCACGCAAGAAGAATTGCGTGAAGTATGTATGCAATTAATTAATTTTCTTAACATGTTCGTAATTGATTTTGTAAAAAAAAATGTTAATAATTTTCCTAGGCGAGTGAATTACTACAGAATGAGATGCAAGTGGTGAAGAGGGGTATGGGTCATGGAGAATTATCATCAGAAGCATATAACCAAGTCTGGGAAGAATGCTACTCTCAGGTGAGACATCGCAACTATGCATTAATGCAGTCTCTCATATCAGCCGACGTTTAAACATTGGTTAAGCGAGAGGACAATTGTTAATTTTAATTGATTTTGATTTGCAGGTTCTATTTCTTCCAAGTCAAACACGATACACTCGTGCTTCATTGGCTACAAAGAAGGATCGCCTGGAAGCGGCTGAAAAGAAATTGGAGCAGAACCAGAATCATATGAAGAGAGAGGCCAAACGGGCTGGAAAGATGGAGGCCAAGGTTAAGAAACTTACGGCGGGATATCAGGCGGTAGCGGCGAAAGAGTTGCAGGAATTTCAAAAACTCGCAGATCAAATTGAAGATTTAACTCTGCATAAATACACATTTGATTTTCTTAAAGAGATGGAGAGTGTGGCGTCTCCTAGGCGTCTTGAGGTCAGTTGACCTTTGACAAGTTATCAGTAGATGCTTGATTGTCTACAGTTTTACGCTTTCTTAAATGAGTATTTCATTTTATTAGGCTTTGAAAAGTGACGTTGACCGACAGAAGGATAGAGAAAAGGAATTGCAACAACGTTTTAGTGACCTGCAACATGAAATGGATGAAGAACTGTGAAGACAGCATGCTAAAATCTGTGTGTCAATATGATCTTAGGTCGGTTTATGTTTTGTCAAAACTCGAAAAGGAAATTAAATTCACTTCTTGATTTTGATTGTAATTAGATGGGGATTTGTTCCAATCTATAGTAATAGCCTAAACAGTCAGTTTTCCAAAATTTTTGTCAAAATATTTTCTGCCTCGTTGTGAAATTTCATAACGTTGATATGCTTTTTGTCTCTGCGTTTCAGTCCAGACAAAACCAGTTATGCCAGAAAGATAATTCTTACATGTGCAAATCCGGTATGCATTTGTGCACCTCTAGGAATATTTTATTGAAAATTTTTATCAAAATTTGACCACAAACCCCTCCTTACACTTTTTTCTAAATTTCGATATTTTTTTAAAAATCGAGTTTCGAGTGAGCTAATGGCATTTTTGAGAGTTTGGGGCGCAAAGGTCTTTCAGAAAAAGAGTTTGGGCAAAATTGGAGAGCACGGGTTCTAGCTAGTATGCCATAAAACCTAGTTGCCTTTTTCTTGATTTGAAGTAAAGATGCTCGGTTATCGGTGGATATCGCATAGTGATACAGCGCTCTCGAAAAAATATAGGAACATCTTAGTTTGGGGAAATGCATTCGAAAATCACAGAAACCATCACGCTTGCATTACGCCGCGGTTCCAAGAGTTCGGGATCAAATTAGAAGGAGAAGAAACTTAAACAGTCCTGTAGAGATGAGATAGATAGTTTAATAGCTTTTATTATTCGCTCAAACTTTGCAGGGTTAACTTGTTATAAATAAACGGACCATATATGATAGCAGAGATGATGAGACTGTTGTATTAAAAGCTCGTTTCCCTTTCTCAGGTTTCGTTTTCATTTATTTCCATTTCGGTTTAGTTTCCACCAGCTTCCGTAAGCTGATCCGTTTCTAGCCTGGACGTCAAATTATCTCGAACTATCGAAGTATTTTACTGTCAAAATTAAATGGACAAATGAAGGCTTGAGAATTTATGCCAATATTTCTATTTATTTGCTCATCATTACTTTGACATTGTAGCATGTTCACTATCAAAATAAGTCTTTCCTGCAGTCAGATGTTATACATAATTACACGGCATTGATGATTAGTCAGAGTTGGAAATCAGAGTTTTGAAGATGATCGGCGTACAAAAAGCGCTAAGGTGGTAGTTAGGTCATTTGTGCGAAAGTATTTAGTCCACACGATAGGAGACGGCATGCCCTGGAGTGTTGACAACCTTAGTTAGAGTTGCCTCTCTGACTGGGTGACCGATGACGGCTGCCGAGTAAGTATGAGCCAATGGAGCGGCAGCATAAGTAGTGACTGGTGAGCTGTAAGTGACTGGAGCAGTGTTGTAGGTCACGGCATGAGTTCCCCATGGATGACCATAAGTGCCGTAGGTCAATGGAGAAGTGTAGACAACACCACGTCTTTGACGGTGTTTGACCTCACTCACGGCTCTCAAATGAGCAGCACGAGCGGCTACAACTTCTGGAGTATCCTGAACAGCCTGTGGGGCAACCAAATTGGCTACTGGTCCCTGTGGAAGGGCGTTACTCTCAGCTCTGTATCCCTGTATAAGAAAAGCCCTAATTTTACACATACATATTTGACAGAGATGTTCAGAATAGTGGTATTCAGTTTCCGCGGCAGGATACTGAATACTCGACTTTGACAAGATACTAGAAACTAGCGGAGTATTCGGCCGACCTATTCGGTAGATCTTTAATATCAGGTTAAAGTCTTACATTGTGATCAGCAACATAGTCGACTCGGACTTGTTTACCGTTGGGGTCAACATAAGCATAAGAACCTCGGACATTCCCAGCAGCGTCTCTCAGGGCAGCATGGGCTTGACCTGGGTGAGCATAGCCATAACTAGCCTGACCCAACTCATCTTGAGCGTGGTATTGAGTTTTGGTGGCCACTGGAGCAACAACGGCTGGGACAGAGGTGTATGTGACGGCTGGTGTGGCGGCATAAGTGACGGCTGGTGTGGCGGCATAAGTGACAGCTGGAGTATGCGCATAACCATGCACGCCAGTCCAGGGGTAACCTGCGACGTTGGAGTAAACTAAGCCGGGATTGGCAGCGACACAAGCCAAAACGGCAGCGAGAACAATCTGGAATTAAATAAATTCATTGCTTAATTTTGCTTTAGTTTTTATTTGACTTTTTTTGGCATTCGTGAAGGATCAAATATTTCCGTTTTCCGGGGTCAGTTTCTAGTTGAACTGTCAGGAGAGCGAAGTTTCTCCAGTATTCTGCTGAATTTCTAAGAATGGTTGATTTTTTCGCCATCAAAATGAAAATAATAGGGACTTACGAATGCCTTCATGGTGAGACGAAAACGGTGAGACTGAATCAGAAGAGGAATGCAGAAACCGCAAGTGTTAGAAATAGCCCTTTTACAACAACGCTTTTATAGTTGTCCAGAATCCAGAACACCTTGTCGGCCTTGACGGTCTGAATCTGAATCTCAAATCCCATGTATTACACAATTGTTGGTCCATTTGATTTTATAGTTCCATGCGAAAGGAAGCAACCCTAATTTTTTTGTAGGAAGGAAACAGGAACCAAATCCTGGTACAAGTGCTTATATCCAACATCTTGCTGAGATGATCGATGAATTAAATTCGCTTACATAATGAGTTTTCTGAATAATGTATAAGGTCGGGCTTTGCTCTTATTAATCGTGAGAATCAACACCTACGAAAGCATCCGTTGCGTTAAGCATGGCTTAGTCACTCTCGCAAGGATACTAGGAATAAAAAGTTGAAATTGATGATTTAGACTCAGGCCCAACTCGCCCAACCCATCATCCAGAATGCAGTTAGTATGAGTATTAGATGAACAAAATTGACAAATATGTATCTGCACGTAAACGTAAATTGTAAACTTGCTGCTATGTAATAATGGATCAATGGATGTCTACGGTTTACAATTACAAATACGCGTTTTTTCCTCTTCAGACCATCATAACCTGGACTAGTCGACTGGTCAATTATGACCACGCCCAGTATTCAAGGTTCAATCGATTTTAAGTTCTACGTGCCAGTAAAAAAATCTTACAAATATATATTATTTTTGAGAATTTCGCGAACCATATATAACCATGTTTCCATAATACGTAATATGAAGAGGTATTTGCAAACTTTAAACTCCATTGGACATTGAATTGAGATTGAGCTGCGAACTAGTTGTTAAACTCAGGCTATTTTTTATATGTATATTCAAGTATGTATGATTTTTTATATAATATTAAAGTGTCGTGTATTATGTGTTGTATAATTCATCCGAATACACCGGTAATTATGTGCTGATCTAATATGTTACCCATCTATAATTGGTGATCGGAATTCTATAATTAATTATAGCTTTCTTAAAACAGTTTGATGGTTATCTTCAAAAAATAGCAAGCGAACAGCCCGTACTTTAATTACTCCTGACTTTTGTTTGAAGAGGTTAAATAGTACTCAGTTCGTAGGATGATGTAGTCCCGTTGCGTTGTAGCGTAGACAGCGTACTGTACTAGTCCAGTCCTCAATATTGTGACCAACAACAGTTTTTGTGTCATTAGATCCAGCATTTTGGTCATATTGAGTACGAATACTTTCCATAACCGGAATGGAAACCCGGGCTGTATTTATTTATTTATTTATTATCAGTAGGGTCGAGGTTACAGACAGACTTCACCACTTTATCCGTAAGCATATCAATGGAAAGGAATCCTGCTTCTATTTTAGCCGCTACTTTTATCATCTATGGATACACTTAAAAAGCTATTCAGTAATTGAATAGTTGAATACAATGTTTGTCGGACTCAGAGGTGGAAGCGCTAAGAGTTGAGATTTTGGTCATGGTAGGGACGGTTGTAGGAACTCAGACCTTGGATAATTTTGACTCCGTGTGGTCGTGTGGAATGATGAAATAATATTATAATTATGGCATTCATTTATAGAACCGCGTATACGGATTACGGATATTAAGAAACGAAAAGAATATTCTCGATTTTGATTTTGGATTCGATATAGCTTTCTTAAAACAGTTTGACGATTATCTTCAAAAAATATCAAGCGAATCATCATATTATTTCGGCCCAACTCAACTAAACAGTTCAGGTAACTGCCCATGCAGGCCATGCATTTCTTGCGATTAATAAATTGGTTATCTCAATGCAGTATCCTCCAGGCGACGGTTATGGGTTGATTCACAACCTTGAGTTATTCAAGTTAGAGCAAAAAATTATTTAAACTATTTAAAACACCTGAAGACTAAGTCAAGATAACAAGCGGATCTCAAACAGTCAATCTTCATCTCTTGCTTGACCTATTCAATTTCTAGACAAGGGGCACCGGCCTCCCCTCATGGATTAATTCACCTATTGGATTTGGCTGGATTCTTGATATGCAGTAGCCTAGACCAGCTGATACTACTGTCCAACTTTTGCGAAGGGTGTACCTGCACCCTCATTAATCACTCACAAGTCATGGGTTCCCAGAGCAAAAACATGGCGTCCCCTAGAGTTCCATACCACCACAATACCCGCCTTGGGCGTCAAGTGTGCCCCCAGTATATTTCTAGCGCGGCCAAATTGTTAGATTTTTTGGGGTGGAACTTTCATAAAAGTTGTCAGTAGGTTAAAGGGATGCAACAACCAAATCCAACAGACCTGCTTTAACCGACAAGGTGCACGGCCAGTATCTTTTTTTGCTATTTCACAGGTTAGTTTTATTTCTAACCACGCAGACACGAAGAGGTAAGATGCTTTAAAAACTAACGACTCCTTGTCTCGCTTCAAAATTTTGGGCGCTAAATAAAGAAAGGCTTCAGACGAAAGGGTTCAGTTGGTGGTCTAGTTGGTAGTGGACAGACACGAAACTTTTTATGGTAATAGATTTCCTGAGAAATAATTGTCATTTCAACCAGTAATTGTAAGGAAGATGAAAATGAAACGAGATTTTCTCTTAAGAATTGTCCCGGCACTTATGGTCGGGAGATGGATTGTCTGGGGCAAGATAATCTGGACATTCCCTACGTCCGTTCGCCACCCCCTAAGCGACAAGATTTGATTACTCGAAAAACGTAAACAAAACAGCCTCGGTTAGCGTCCTCACCAGAATGACGCTACTGACGCTATCCGTGTCATTCTGTCTCACTATCATCTTTCCTATAACTACAAAATGACCTGGGAACGCTCTACGGCGAGATAACCTTTCCTTCTAGGGTCCTAATTTATTTGGATGAACAGTATATTGTAAATGAACGATTAGACGCCCGGGCGTTTAATTAAAAACGCCACTAGCCACACATAAATTTCACGTAATCTTATTAAATTTAGTTAGTTAGTATGGAGAAGGGAGGACTCCATTCCTTTTCCTGTAAAACTCTTGTTAAATGAAATGAAAATAGTCGGATGAAAATGAATAAAAGTAAGACCCGTGAATCAGATTGAAGTGGGTATATTCATCGCATGAGAAATTATTTAATGAACCGAACTGTTGAACATTTAGAAAAATGAAAAAACTTGTTGATGATTATTCTATGTGAAATTACGTGCGGGTAAATTTCAACTCATCAGTACACGCCTACATTGGAACCTTGATTTGGACCATGATTGGGCATGCCACCACGGAAAGGACGTGGACCACCTCGTACCATTCCACCAAGAGGCCGTACCATACCTCCTCTTTGACCTTGACCTCCGTATAGATTTCCACTACGATTGCCGTAACCGGGACCAGCTCCTCCACTGCCTCCAGTCCCACCGCGAGAACCAGGACGAGGAGCTCTAAACTCACCTACATGCAAAAGAAACAAATGTAAATCAAAATTCTGCTTTGTGTATCGTAAATTCTTCGGACGCGTAAAGGAACTGAATTTACCCATGTCATTATCTCCACGATCATAACGGTCGAATCGTTCCCCGCGATCAAAGCGATCACCTCCTCTATCAAATCCTCCACGTTCATAGCGCTCATTCCTATCGAATTGTTCGTCACGCTCAAAGACTCTATCATCACGCCCGAAGTCGTCCCGGTCGTACCGATCACGTCCGTAATAGCCTTCACGAAAAGCTGGCTGGAAGCTCCCACTCCCACGACCATTTTGATAAATCCCACCTCCACGACTAGGCATACGAGGGCCTCGATATCCGTTCATAGGACCCCTAGGTCTTGGTGGACCTCCTCGTCGGAATCCTCCACGTCCTGATCTATCATAAGAGTCTTGTGGTTCACCTAACAAAGGAAATATTTCTTATTAGTTAATTCATATCGCTGTCTAATATATTTCAACGCAAGAATCTTAGTTACCGTCATCAATTTCTTCGTTTTCTTGGCTCGCACTATTGTTGGCATTGTTGTAAGAAGCACCACTACCACTAGGAGGGTGGACGATTTGGGTATTCCACTCGTCAATTTCCTCAGGTTCCTTAATACTTAAGTGATTCAAGTTCATATCATCGATCTGATCACCAGGATGGGTTTGACTTCGACCTGTAGGATTCAGGCCAGAGCTGCCGCTCGTGTTAAAAACGTTCGAATTAGCCTCATTTCGCTGAGAATGGGGTTGTGGTGGGGCATAGGAAGAGACGGCAACTACGGCCGGATCCATGTGTGGAGACTCAATGTCAATTTGGGATTCCTGGATGAACTGGTAGCTCGATTCCTATAAAACAATATCTTCAGTTAACAATGACGCCATCATCAACACGGAAGATCCAAGATCCCCCATACACTGGACCACTACAATTAAAGTACCATATTTGCTTATGTGATGTATTATGTATTACCTGAGTTGTCAACGATTGAGCGGAGAGAATTTCAATTACTGATGATGGGGCTGAGGGCTCAATAATTGGTTCAACCGGCTCTGGTTCAGGTTCCACTTCAACGACTTTAGTCGGATCGAAATATCCCGAGGTGGCGATGCTAAGCAAGAGCGTCTTGGCATCTTTGAATGTTGTTTGTCCAGTCAGCGCTGTTGTTTTCTCTTCTGAAAATGGATAAAAGAGGTCTAATAAAATTCAATGAACCGCGCCGTTACAAATATTATGACAAAAGCTGGTACCAAAATCTAGTACTGTTACCGCTGCAGAGGTCAGAGGTATTTGAGTTCAGAAAGAAATGTAAATTGTAAATACCACAAAGACTGAAGAGTTGTTCAGCACTCAAGTGAAGTTGGGTTTGGAAATCAGGATGATTCAACTCAAGAGATACGACATGCTGAAGTTCATCAATGACAGCAAAGTCATTTTCCTTCAACGTCAAAGCACAGTCTTTACCGGATTGGAAGTCTTCTCGGACACGAGGATTTGACTGGTTAATCGAAAAATTAAGTAAATTAATACCACATGGTCACAAGCAAACTAAAATACATTGCCTGAAAATGAATACCATTTGGCGCAAGCAACTTTGCAGAGTTAGTATTTGCTTGTATTTCTCACACTCCACTAATGCTCGCTCTGCTTGGTCTTTTTTCTGCTGCTTCTTAAGGCTACGGTATGTTTCAGTTTGAATTTGAGCCAATTGCTTCATCATTTCACGAGCCAAGTCCAGCTGTTGGGCAACTTCATTATACTTGGCCACAGCAGTCAATTGATCAGCATTCAGTTCTTTTCCTTGCTCCTGTTCTTGCTTGTACGAATCCAGCTTACCCTAACAATTTCAAGAAAAAAAGGATTCAATTATACATTTTGTTTTGTTCATTACTAACAATCACAATTATTACAAGTGCATTTACAAAATTGGAATGATCACATGAAGCACCCACCCACCCAAGGGGACGGGGGCCTCTACAAAGTAAAAAATGAAGTAAGTACTAGTTTGAGAAAAAGATAAAGAATACCAAGCATGTTCATAAAAAAATGTTCTCTCTTTTCAGTTTTCATTGATGAGTCAATCAGTCAATGTTAGGCATTGCGCATTGTTATGAGGAATGTCAATTATTGACAGAAACTGAATAAACCAAAGCCAAATTAGTATTAAAAAAACGTGCACATTGCATCATGGAACTGATTGATATTTCGTTACTATAAATGTATCAATGTATGTCTAGATGATTCAAGTCAAGATTAATGCGTAAATTACCACTTTCTCGCTTTTAATTTTCTCCTCTCTGGGGAAGGAAGGTGAAGGTACCTTGTCCGTCATATCCGCCATTTGTGCGCTCTTTGGCTTTGGGATCGGGTTTCACATACTCATGTAGTTAAGGGGTGGGACATTATGTCAGACTAGTACCAAAGTGGAGCAAGTTAGCCTACCTTACCCTATCTATCTATCTACCCAGCCATATACTGACCGTATTTAGAGTTGAATGAACAGCGAATAACAAGCGACATCTCGACTACACTGGAGTGTTTGAAATCTAAACAAACTCTTTTATCTGAGAAAGGCATTATGCCTTCTTTATCTGACTGACTCGCCATTGTCAATTAAATGCAAGTGCAGGGAGAACTCAACAAGCAAGGGTAATTTCGAAGTTCTAGAAGTAATGTCTAAAACAGAACGACGCAAGCAGGAATATACCGGTGACCTAAGAGTATAGAATCTCGCTCCTCTCATAGAGAGGACATTTTTGTTGACACCAGACCAAACAAGGTCAACACCT
>JAQFYE010004518.1:0-13268 GCA_034694305.1 Protaphorura glebata
CTCTGACTCTGACTCTGACTCTGACTCATTATAATCAAAACATGAAATTAAATCAAGACGAACAGGCTAAATCAATTCAACTAACTTTTGAGGACAAAGTGAAATCATCATAATGAGTGAGGAAACATGAACTGAAAGGTAGAAACAATCTAGATTCAATGGTAGAGACGAAGGTTCGTTCCACTCATGAAGAGATTGAATTCTCTAAAATGTCCCAAAGAGTGAACTCAATGCAGTGCATACAAGAGGGCAACTTGAACTGATGTCAAGTGAAAGAGTGCCTCTTTCTCCATTCTCTCACGCTACAGCCTCTGATTGCAATTCGAGCCCTTTCTTCCGATCACATCTTCATTTATTCCTCTCTTCTATCTTTACTCATCCATCCAAAAGCAAATGACATGAAGAAGGACTGTGGAGACTAAACATAGTTCTTCAAGAGTCCCATTCCCTTGTCTCCCGCACAATCCCACTATGCCTTTCCCATCCCAATAAACATATAAAGACTCATACTCAGTCACCGTAAGCTCTTTCGGCTCAATGTGTGAGAGAGAGCCCATGAAGTGCACACATATTTCCTTAGGACTCACGCCTTTTCCCTTCCTTTGCATTTGCTTTTCCATCTCCATCATTTCCTCTCCCATGTACTCAATGTAAAATGTACATATTCGATCAATATCATTTGCCTAACCCTACCAGCTCTTAATAATGAGCCCGTGTCACATTTCCAATAAAAATTCTGTCAAAATGGCATTTTCTAACGTCAGCTTAACTCAAATTGCCTCTCTTCTTCTTTCAAGTGCAGAAATCGGACAGTGAGGCGCGAGTGTTGGCGTCCAAAATCACTGTTGAGCTCACGTTCTATTCAAAAGTCACTGAATATTCTAAAAATATTCCGACTCTCTTCGTGCTTCGATAGTTTTCTTCGCTTTCTCTACCCACTTTACTTTCTCTTTGGTACGACACTCGTGACGGGTACATATCCTCCATTTTCCACTTTGTTTCCCGCACCACAAATCAGATAATATTACATTTAGTATTAGTAGGATAATACTGATGTCAGCCCTTGTCGCTTCGCTGTTTTTGAGCCCAATAACTTATTAGGTTTGAGAGGCAGTTCACTAAGGACCTTTCCCCTATCATTAACAAAAGGCAAGCCATAATGTCTGGCTATGTCTTACATGTTGTATATGTATTGTTAATGAAAATTAATAACATGACTAGTCTAACATTATAGCAGAGTACCTAGTTTTAAATTTCCGTCCAAAATCCTATGAAATTACGTCAGTTTGACGTGATTGGTCTTTTGGTTCTAGAGGCATTATAACCTCTTTCTTCGAAGATTTTCGTGAAAAGTTTCATCTACCAAAACAACTCGCTATTGACGTCGCCATTATTGCACTAAAGGGTTCCTCCCAAATATTACAAAACCATCTCTAGAATTCTTAATCTCTAAATTGAAATTTAAAAAATCCTAAAAATATTCATTTAACCTTCGACTATTTTGTAACGTATACTGAGTCGAGAGGCTAACGTTAATGTGACGCCAGTGATTATCGTTTTAATAATAATGGTGATAGTTCCAATCCGGAGGCTCTAAATTCAGAACTTGATATACTGACATATAGAAAACACGGCAGCAATTCAATGGCCGTGAAGCGGAGAAAGCACCATGGCATGAAAACAAACTTAGACAATATTTCATATTCAAGCCAGTATGAATTGTGCCCCTCATATTACCAAACGTATCATCACCGCGTCTAAAATGCCAGCTTGCTAATGACACCAACCAAGTTAATCTTTCTCGTAATCGTCATCCCTAACGTCAACTGTCAATAAACCCGAGTAAAAGAGTCCTAACCACATCTACTCTACGTTTCCAGTGCTATGCCATGCAAAAAGATTCAGACGCGAACAGGCAGAGAGACAAAAGGCCAACAGGGAAAACTAAATCAGAAAATCCACCTTCCATCCTATACTCTAACTGGAGAATCCTATTTATGCATTCGACTTCCAGACAGAAACTTATAATGTTTGGTGGCATCAAAAGGTTCTCGCAGAGTTAACGCGGATTTTGGTCCGAAATCCATATTAAGAATACGCTACAACAGTTCCTTTACAAATGTTCACCGTCCTTGCTTTCCAGACCATGTTCAATGCCTTCGATCAACCGAAATGGCATGTAATAGAAAAGGTTAATTGCATTGGATTGCATTTTATGTTCCTCCTACCTTTACTAGTATTATGTGATCATAACAAAAGGATAGGGAATTGTCATTTCTAGTCCTTCGCTTTCCTTCCTCGATTATTGCATTTGTATGGAATCAACAAAATGAATAAGTAGAAGTCGAGTCACCCACAGACCACGGTGGCAAGCAATCAGACTTATGTTCGGCACGTGCCAAGATATGACGGATCTAAACAAAGTATTGCGACAGTCTCCAAACTAAATTCACAGAATTTAATGAGCCTCATTCGTGTAACATTGTGTAATAATGATAGCATGGTCAAAACTTACTTAAATAACTTAAAAATATATTGTATTTAGTCAAAATATATTCAATCAGGGAAAATTTTCTGTTTTGTACGGATATGCAATACTATTTCCTCGGTTCATTAGATATTCTTATCTAAACAATGGATGGAAATAGTACATGACGTGTATACGTGGACCTTGACCCGACACCAAGTTTTCTTAACCCCTGCTTGGTTTGAATTTGGTCCCGAGAAGTTCACTGGGGGAGGAGGGGGGGGGCGTGAAAGTTTTTTTTTCAATTCAACATTTCTTTTATTCTACAGAAAAGTTTAATAAACATGGCTTAAAATGCGAGAAGTGTGTATTACATGCATTACAGAATTCTTTTAGAAAAATCGAAATAATTATTTCTGTCAAAATATTTATTTTGTTTCAGATCTTTGTATAACCAATCAAAATCTTGACGCTGGATCATTTTTTCTGTAATGCATCTAATCGGCATTTATCAACATTGACGCGAAACAAAAACTGAAAAATTTGGCATGCGTTTTAACCCATGATTCTTCAACTTTCACTGGGCCTTATTAGGCCAGATGGGGGCCAAAAGAAGTACATCATCTGTGCATGAAAATATTTTGAATGTCACTCCATTAAGAAAATTGGGTGACGGGTCGGTACAGTTCATACATATCCCTTGTAAGTGAAAGTCGGACGATGACTTCTACATCTACAACTCCTTAAAGAAAGGGAGAAAAATAATGAAAGAAAATACTTCGAGATAAAGAGAAGAATCGATGCACCTGCTCTTATAATATTTTCTCAATTTGGGGGGTTCCGCAGTAATAATCTTGCATTTCAAATGCCATCTGCACGGCACAGAATGGTCTATTTATCTTAGTAAAGTTACTTAAATCGTCATTTCTGTTACGCTTCGATGAAGAGAATCGCTCTGTCGCCTGCTCTTGAGTATTGGAACCAGAAGTAAAAGTAAAGGGTGTGTTAAGCCCAAAAAAACTTTGTCATTCTTTTCGGTTCTCAAACTTCAGCTCAAGTTATACGACTGCAATTTTGTGTTCGTTTCAGAAATCGTTGTAAGCAGTATTATATTTTTTTTGCAGTGCAAGCTGTAAGATAATAGATTTATCATTGCAAACTTGTACGTCGTCTGGGTCTGTTTTGTTGGTGACTCGTCTTCGTCACTTGAAAGAATGAGCTGTCCTTGAAGACCACTGGGATGGATTACTCGCATTTTTATATGCATTGTATTTGTATTCCGTAGTCGAAATGGTTGTTGATATGGGAAAAGATATAAGGATGAAAGTTATATTTGACGACAGGCAGGCTAGGTTTCACATATAACTACATTTTACTTCGACTTTCCCTGTTGGCGACAGCAAATGAAGAATTTGATGAGACTGAAATAATTGTTAGTCCGCAGAGTACTTATGTTGCAGGAAATTAGGAATACGAAACAATTAGACAATCACCTGGTATACAAGCGACACTGACTTTGCATTTTCATAATTCTTCATGTATTGTTTTGTTCAAAATTTCAGGAGCGCTTCAAAAGCGTAAGTTACATATGGTATGTCCAGCAATTTAGGATGTGTGACTTCAACTAATAAGCAAGAGTAAAGCCAACGAGACTTGGAGAAAAAGAAAAATCCGATAATATCTTCTAAAATATAAAACTAGCCACATCGTGAGTTATACCTTTCGAAAACTCTTGAAACACTGAACAAGACTGTCAAAATTTGGAAAACCGGACAAAATCGATGTTTTCTGTTTACACGGTCTACGTATTGTACACATTGCCTACAATTTATACAGAAATAGTGAAAGTAACAACGTAGTGTTTGCAGTTTAGATTCACCTACACTGTCTAACTGATAGTGAAAGAAATAAGGAAGCGAGTAGTTGGTTGGTTGGAGAAATCTAACTTGGTACGTTCGGTTGACTGTATTTCCGAATACAATCTAATAGAGAGAAGTGAGAAAGGAAATTGAGAAGAGAGGAGGAAGTGGAATGAAAGGTGCTAATGGAGTCAGGGCAGAGAGATATTAAATTAACTGCAGAGTAAATATTGTCAATGCTGAGTAGCATGTTAGCTGAGTTGGCTTTGGCTTGTACGGAAGGAGGGAAAACGAGTAAGAGCCATTTTATTCTCCCGTTCCATCTATTAGAAGGCGCGACCAATGTTTGAATCATACTCTTGTGGGTTAGCTTTCTTGACTTTTCGCGTTTGTGTACTTATTTGAAATTGTTCCAAAATTATTCCCATTAACTGAGCGAAGGAACTGTATCTTCAAAATTGGTAACCTCTGCTTGCCGGTCTATACAAACCTTGGGTCACCAAAATTAGGCAAACCCATGCGATGAATCAGATCTACAAGTTACCCCAACCCAACCGCCACCGGTGTCCTGTAACAAACGAGGACTTTCCATTTTGCATTTTGATTTCCAAAGTTTGAGTAGATTCACTAATTTGAAAAGCAATAGAACTTTTACAAAATTCACAACATCTAATAAAACAATAATCAGTAGAAATAATTATTCATTCAAATGAAGTGCTGACTTTTAAATTCGCAGGGACAAACGTTACGACATCGAGTTTTGACGCATTTGCATCATTGTTCACTGAGAGTCATAAAACCAGTATTTCAGGAGAGCGGAGGCTTAGGTTAGTTTAGATCTGGCAAACGCAAAATTAGTAGTTCTGATAGAGTATCCCGGACATCACTGCAATGCCACGGGACCAGAGATTGGATTTGGGATTTGATCCCAAAAGTTTCAGGGTATTTGGTAACCCGTATAGTTAATTCTAGAATTACTCCTTGTGTTGGTTAGACCGAAGTATGCAGAAGGTAGCCCTATGCTTCCTCAGTTTTCTGATATGTTGAAAAGAGTGCAGTTCAAAGGAAGTACATTTAATGTTTATACGTGTAACTAAACTTTGTTAAAGGGCTTAGAGCAGGACACAAAAAACTAACTTTCAAGCTTCCCGAAGTTCAAATAAAAGTAGGTACGCAGGTACGCTAGTACACAGAGTTGTAAAATGTAATAATGGGAAATGTTTTTGTGAAATGTAGCCTAGGGGCTAAGCCTTAACTTCATACGAATCTGCTGAAGGAATAAAGGTATTAGACAAATATGAGGCAAAGGTATTGCATAATTTCAAACTAAAGAGAGAAGGGTAGTAAGGTAAGGCCATCCGGAGCTACCGCAAATGAGTGTGCGCGAATCTTTAGGGAATCGAGCTTTTAGTAAAAATTCTAACAGGTAAAATTCTGAAGTTCAGATTCTACTTAATTGTTGGTGCAGTTGCCTGATGGAATGAATATACTAAATCATGCCTTCGGAAGACATTATACGGAATTGCGAGTTTTGTAAAATGAAAGTTACTTGGGTAAGTTTCTCCTCGAGTTGTCAAGTAAGTATAGGAGTAGAATGAAAATAGAGTATTTTTAAGTCATACGCGACTCAACTTTTCAAATTGAGGGGAAAAACTTCAAAAAGGTTTCATCAACTTTTAAATAGGTTAATCCTTTGGGTATTTTTTGAAGGACAGCAGGAGAAAGAATGCGGATAGACATTAGGGCGATGAATGCAAGTAGAAGAAAATATCAAAGTGAACCAACCTAAGGTGGTATGCACGTAGTCCTGTAATTTGGAACCAAGTTTGGAAATACTCTGAGAGGTTTCTCGTCCTCTGTTATAGTCCCACTTCCACTCCGAAACTCTCAAAGGGGAGGAAGGAGAAAGACGTGAAAGAACAGATGCTACAAATGATATTCCTGAATGGAAGGACAAAGTGAGGGAAAGTAAGTAGCAAGGAGGTAATGCAATGGAACTCAATTGGGACTATGTGAGAGTGGTGAAATGCTTTCATTATACAAGTTTATGTCTGGCTTCTGATCCATTGTCGTTATGCATTTCGTACCGGTACTGGTCCGAGTAGCCTATGCATAGTTTTTCAGATTTTTCATGGAAGGATTTTCATTTCATTTCGTAAATGAAAATTTGGGTAATTTACATACACAGAAAAAGCATCACATGTATGGTAGGTTGTCTATTTTTCGCTATGGTCTAAAAGTCTGGTAGGTCTCATACATAGTACTAACAGCGTGGCACACAATTTGGTCCATTTACGTTATTATGATACATGGTGGTATGCAATGTGATGCTCAGTACCATTTCTTCTACTACTCCCGTCAGCCTTAAAATAGAAAGAGTTGGGTGAAATAAAATGAAATTAAATGAAGAATGAGACGAGTTCTAGTTTCTGTTTTACTCTAGAAAGAGAGCGGAGAAAAGCAAATGGGAAGAGTCACAGACACATGACACAAGAAAAGGAGACGATCGTCGAAAAACTGGGCTGCTGGGGTGTGTCTGTCCAATGAAATGAATGGAAGGAGAAAAAGTTTCAAAGAAAAGAGCTTATGAGTTTCCTGTTCTGTCCCAGACCCTTCTTCGTGTCTTTTCCTTTTGTGCTTTCTTTTCTACAACACGTAGACTTGGCTCTTTCTGTCTTGGCCACCATTTCTGAAGGGTAGTATTTATGGTTTCACTTTTGCTGAGGATATTAGATTAGAGTACGCCGAGTCAGTATACATCTAGAACAATTTGAATGGATCTAAACTGCTTAGAGTTGCTGATTAAGTTTAGATTTGCATAATTGCATAGTTTTGGAATGACTGCTGAAAATGAAAAACCTTTAATGGTTAGGTTTTAAACTTTAACATGGAAGTCATACTGCGTCGATATTAAAATTAACAAATGCTACGATGCCATACCCCTTAGAATAACAGTAGGATCGTATTTGCTAAAGGCCACCTCTTTACCCACAGTCCTGCTGGGGTAATCATAATAATCCAGAGCAATCAATATAGTTTATATAGTTGTCGCTCTACTGAAATTTTTGCTTCCGAGGAAATTCCGCCGGTTTTCCCCAAAGCACTATCGAAGCTTTAAAGAGACTGAGTTCAAATTCCTTATGGACCGACGAGTTAACTAGTTCAATGAAATCAACTTATAACATCGTTTTAAAACGAAAATATTTGTTCCCAAAATTGGGAACAATATAACACGTTCACGTGACACAGTAGTCGACAGTAGGCATGCGCGGTGGTTTGCCACGCCAAACTGCAAGTTATGGAAGCTACAAGGGCGGTTCACGTTTTATTTGCACACCTATCAATGGCTCTCGCCTCTTACTCGAGTGGTCGAGTGTGCTAAAAATGTGAAATTTGGCATTCCTACTTCTTGGATATAACACTCCAAGAAAAAAATTACACATTTCCAAAATTTTCCAAAATGTTGAAGAAATTCAACTTCGAAGTGGATGTCAACATTTCAGAAGTTTCCGAACGCCATCTAGCGTCGACGCTCGCTTCAACTTCATCTTATGTTTCAGGAAGCCGAATCCATAAAAGTCCATGGGACTGATGTCAGGGCTTTTGTCAGGGATCTCTTCATTGGAAATGATTGTTATTCCGAAATTTGAACTCAAATCTTCTGCTTAGCGGGTGGTTTTCCAGGATGCGCGCGACGAATTTTTGTCATGGTAGAAAAAAACTTTATCGGCCTCTCCCTGATATAGTTTCGGAATTTTTCTTTCCGAAATTGGTTGCCACACGTCCTGAATGAAGTGTTCCGAGTTAGCTTTTACAATTTGGACCACCTTGATGAGAGGGATGACTCCACTACCCATCATAGCACCGACAACCATGAATCGTCCGACAAGCTTCATTTTTGGCTTGTTTTTTACGGGACGTCGATGAGGTTTATGTTCCACAGCGGGGGGTGGGAGCGCGATATTTTTGTGATTTCGACGAAATCCGACAGGGATGAGTATGTTCGTCAATGTGCTGCGAGATACCGTAATTCCATCCTTTTTCATCTCCTTGACAACTGAATTTCTGAGAAACAGTCCTTTGAAACTTCTCGAATTATCAAATCCACTTCAAACTCCAATTTCTTCCGCATTTTCAAAATTTTTGAAAATGTGCAATTTTTTTCTTGGAGTGTTATTTCCGAGAAGTGAAAATGCCAAATTTAAAATTTTTAGCACGCTCGAGTAAGAGGTTAGGTGCGAGAGCCATTGATAGGTGTGCAAATAAAATGTGAACCGCTGTTGTACGTTCATTACCAATATTCATTGACGTCCAATTAAAAAGTATTAACAATCGGAAGTGTTTTGTGATGATGGAATGCCAAATAAGGTAAGCAGCTGAAAAAATTACGGCGTGGTTGGTTCAACTGAGGTTTAATAAGTGTTGTTGTGTTCAACGGTATGGGAGGTCTCAGATGTTCCCAGCTTAGGAAACTTGATTTTCTTTCGTAATAAAAACTTGTACACCCAAATAGTTAAAGTGATGAATGCTTGAAGATTTCGAGCTCAGAGTCCAAGGGAAGGTAAAGGCGAAGAATGAATCCAAGACCAACAAAATGTTTAAGTAACACACACACACCGAATACGGCTAGCTCTCACGTTTAAGCTTGAAGAAACTGACTTTGAGTTAGATACGAAGTCTCAGAGAAAGAACCCGGTTCAGGTACAGGGCTTTACTTATCTTCTGCACTGTACATGTGTGTACTTAAGAAGTAAGCACAGGGAGTGAAAAAACCTAATCTGGGATGAAATATAGCGTGCAAGTATGGTAAGCTCTTTAAACATTACATTGATGACAAGGGCGTTGTCCTTCGTGAGGAAGGTTTGGCAAAAACGAAAGCAAGGAAAAGTAGAGAAAGTAAGTGTAATGGTAGCTGGGCAGCCCTTCTTTCCTCCTGATCTAATGAAATGCACCATGACTTCCATGACTGTAATGTAATGGTCATGTCATGTGCTTGTTAAGTTATTGCCCTCCCAGATAAGTAATTTACTGACTGACTAGACTGATATAAACAACTCGGATATGGATGACCGACAAAAGAACAACATTTCAAACGGATTTGGAACCCTGGGTACAGTTAACCTTCTGTTGGTGAAGACATAGCGGTACGGAATTAGCCAACAGTTTTATGACGACATAACGGCCTACACTTTTTTCCATAACAAAAGAAGGTATGCCAATCATTTGATTACACTTCATTAGATCATTCAATCTAGAAAGATATGTTTAAATCATATTAAAAATCTTTCCCATCCTAGTTCTACTATGTATTGTTATTTTTACTAGAACGATTTTTATTATTATGGTCGGAATTGCGACACCCGCTGACAAATAAATGTAATCTGAGTTATATCGCTGTAGGTAATGTTTGCAATATAAATTAATAACTTCAATCAATCACATAAAACCAATTTGCCGCTTGGTCGGCAATGTCTAATTGTAACATTTTACATAAACACATTATTCTAACTTTACATCTTGACATCTTATGTCATTCAAATGATCGGAACGCCTTCCCACTCCGTGTTGACAGTCATGTCCAATCAAGTTGCAAAATATATAGTGCTCCCTCAAAACTTTTCATGTTCGAGTATTACAATTTTTTGTAAAACTGTAAGGACTAACTGAAAATACTCTCGAGTCTCGACCGCAATAAAAGAAATTAACTAACCAACTAATCAAACCCAATGAGATTATAGTGTGAGATCCGCGAAATGCATTTCTATTAAACCGTTCATTGATTTCTATTTCTTCAGATTTTCAACATTATTTATTCTCTCCTTCTAAACACACAGTTTAGAAAAATATTTTTTTCCAGTTGCTTTCCACGAGAAGTCCTCATAATCAGCCTACAAATTATCTACATCAATTACTTTACATCAATTACTTCAATCTCGTGAGTCACTGTTCAGCAAAGTTTTGATTTCGAAATTGGTCGAGAGGCCGTTAACACAAATTCATTCCAAGGGATACCGAACGCGGAATGCTCACGAAGAAAATCGAACAAACTGTCATTGCCACCTTTACCTTGCTCCTAGATTGAAAGTACACTATTTAATTTTATTTTCAGTTGTTGGCTATTGAATAGAATGAATGTAAGTAAGTCAGAAAAGCATCTGTTTTTGGAGCTTTTCGATGGTTTGACATCATGCATTGTGTTATTTAAGGACAGTAAAAATGTGGACTTTGTCCAACCCTCAACTTTTGCCGCATGTCCAAATTAGATAAAATAGTGAACGAATTGAGGTAAACATTTTGTCTCGCTTTATTTTCACGGAAACAGCTAGGATACAAAGATGATAAAAACCTGAGTGTATGTAGAGTGTATTCTTCAATCCAACCTACAAGGTGTAAACATTTTGCAGAAACTTTTCTTGTAAATGGATGGAATTGTCCGATTACACTAGTTCC
Organism: Protaphorura glebata; assembly: GCA_034694305.1. NCBI lineage: Eukaryota > Metazoa > Arthropoda > Collembola > Poduromorpha > Onychiuridae > Protaphorura > Protaphorura glebata. Next base: position 10,777 of record JAQFYE010004518.1, read on the forward strand.
CAGCAACACCTTACGTCTGTCTAACTCATGCCTCGAACAGAAAATTCATTCTATCTAACCAAACATACAGTTCTAAATCCTGCAGGACACAAGAATGAAGTGCACGGTATTCCTAGTTTCGGGGCGAAATTCACTCAGGTGAGAACACAATGTCTCGTCTTGACACAACATTCCAATCACAACCAAATCCCAGAAGAATTTTGTTACAGGTGAGGCCTTCTGGAATTCTACTTTAAATCTTAACAAAGAACATCTCAACTGACACCTTATGAAAATACATACTCCAGGATATAGGTATAACATAACCCTAAACCGATAACCCAACTGGCATTCAACATCACCTATGCGTCAATCCTAGTCAAAATACCGTAGGAACACGGGCAACCTTCCAAACCTTCCAAGCGAAAGTTCGACTGCTCACTCCTATTTTTTACTCTAGCATACAACTATCTTTGTCATTGTCTCTTTCACATTATAGGGTATTTGATTTTACTTGGACACTTAGATTAGATGCTTTTCTGTGAATATGAAACTGTTTTCAACGAATTTTATACCAGTCCCGCATGACAATGTTAATTTGACAGGTAAAAAATATTTATACTCAGTACTCGGTATCGTTGCCAGGATAAAGTGAGTACTGCTGAATCGTTTGACGTGAATACCTCTCGAATTGAGAATCACCTCCTTGAATTAGAGCTAAGATTAGTATGCACGGCCCCTAGCAAAGATAGTTTTAAAAAGTTAAGTGACATCCTAACCTAAACAACTGTTGGCTCGGAATCGAAACGATATCTCAATTTCTCGATGAAATAGAAAGGACCTGCCAACTGTGATATTTAGCAATGACGACAGTAAATAATTACGAAGTTTCTATCGCGAGGACGAGGGCCGACTAAACATTACTTCGACTGTTTTTTTATCACGGTTCTGTTATTTCATACCATTCTAGCATAGAGCATTCCATTTAGACAAACCTAAATTTTAGTAACGGCTTAAATTTTCAGATGAGCTGTGAAACCATTTAATACCTTTAAATTCATTCCGAATATAAGGTATGCAGATGGCAATACTAGGGTCAATTTCAAGGAATGAACGACACATTAAGAGCCGAATAAGAGAAACCGCAATTTTCAACGTTCATCTCTTCTACATTCAAACTGGATTTCGAGCTAGACCAGGCATAATATGACCAAGACCATCGACTGTTACACTTCTACTTCCTACGATCCAGGCCTATGATATGAATAAAGTTCATGTGAGATAGCAACCATAGCTAGAATTTTGCTTAGAACACAGTAGCGACTCGAAGAGAAAATTGAAGTTGCCTGGTAGTCCGCACGTAAAAGATCTCTTGGGTTTAGAAAAAAGTGCCCGAACCGGGTCTTACCTTGGATTTCCCCGAAGAGAGGCATGATGAAGTGCGTTGAAACCGTTGTTGTTGGTCAGCATCACGTCAGCTCCATGATCCAAGAGGAGTCCCAACATGTCATCACGTTTCTTTGATACAGCATCATGGAGTGGAGTATCCCCTTCATTATCCTACAACACAATTATGGCTGTAACATTAAGGATTTCGAGAATTATCTTCAAAAAAAGATAGTTCCGACAAGATTCATATCATTCCGATTTATGTATTCTTCGCTAAAGGTGATACCTGTAGGGAAGGATGGCAGGATAAACGAAGAAGAGTTGTCACAACTGCAATGTGTCCCTTGTTGACTCCTATATGAAGAGCCGTTTGACGTCTTTTATTTCTAACATTGAGATCTGCTCCTGCTTGGGATAGCATTTCAATAACAGCAGCCTCATCACCAAATGCTGCGTGATGAACAGCGCGATCCCCATCTTTATCTTCAATCTCTGGATCTGTTCCGTGACTCAGAAGAATTCTAATTACTTCCAAATGCCCGTTTTGACTGGCGGCTTGTAACGCAGTATGACCCGAAAATACGCCGTTCACATCACATTCTCCACGCTTCAGTAGCTGAAAAGACAATACGAGTTATGGTTACGCCCAGACTTCCATTCACCATTAATTTTATTTTATTTCATCCGAAACTCTCAGATTGGCTCATGCAGTAGCAATCCCTCTTGCTATGTTCCGTATATCCCATACTGTTCCTTGCTGGAACTTATTGTTTTCATTTATTTATGTACTTATATATATTCTTTATTCTGTCCGGCACTTTAATAAAATTGCTGAGGTTTACTAGGAGGCACGTTCCGACTTGCAAATTCAGATTCATCAATATTATCTTTTAGACCGAAGTACCGAACCCATATTTTTTCACAGCTCAATGAAATTATAGAAATCAAATCTTTGGAGTGTTTTCCAACTCCAGGTCAACTAAACATGTTTCATTATATACCTAACAGATAAAAATGAATATACTATATTACTTCTAATTTCACGTAGAGTAACTATAAGTGAAATCGACAACGCGGAAAAAAAAGGTAGGCTGGGGGTCAACCGATTGATTTGATACTTGGCA
>JAQFYE010004519.1:0-13266 GCA_034694305.1 Protaphorura glebata
AGGTAATTACAACTTTCAGTCAGATTGCGAAATCTCCAACTATTCGGCATTTAACTTTTAGAAATCAAAATATAATTGTTGGTTGAGTCTATTCTATGTCGTTCAGGGTGGCTCGTAACCTTTGTCGCTACCCCCTGCAGCTCAACCAGGGGGAGTCGGGCAAAACCTGAGATATCCATTTTGTAGAGAATCTTATGACTAGAGAGTTTTTTTTATAAACAATAACATTTATTCAATCGAATAAATTAAGTTATAATAACATTAATATTATTATAAAATTATTGAAAAGGTGCCGGGTTAGATTGGCGAAAGTGAAGTTGGCGAAAGCCAACTTGGCAAAATTCAAATTTTTGGAATGTCCAAAAGTTGTCAATTTGCATTTAAAATGTAGTTTTTGACATGTACTTGCACTTGTCGAGACCCCTTTCAAAAATCCGCTTCTTCATATGCCAATTCTTACTTAATCACTCGTTAGCGCCGCTACACACAGCGGATTTTTAAACGGGATGGCTCGCTAGATCCCTATCCTTCTCAAGATTTTCTACAGAATTCTCAAGTTTTGTCCGACTATATACCTGGGAGGGCGGGGGAAGATACCCCATATAATTGCAACACTCTTTTTGAATACTCTCGCTATCACCTGACACAGCACATATATAATCTTCTACTGAAATCGGCACAAAGGTATTCACATCTTGTAATGCCGGAATACTATCAAAATTACTTCGTACCAGCCTTCGAAACCAGAAGAGAGAAAACGTAATTGCTTGTTCCAGTAACTGCACACCACTCGTGTGTGTGGTTACAATCAATTTCTTCTTCTTGTGTTTCAAAACTTACAGAACTTTTCCTTGTGTGGTTTTCGGCTGCTTAATGTCGTTAAACGTGCCTAGGTTTTCCATTAAAGTTCCATGCTTATACGACGATCAAACGCCAACATAAATCAAACTCAGGCCGAAATTAAAGAGTACACTCCAATTTTGGGGACATCGATTTCTATAGTATCATTAGTTTCGAATGCTAGGGGGATTTACTCTGAAATCCGACTTCCTAATTGCCGATTTAATTACATAATAGTTTGGAATAGGAAGCGAAGTGTATAGAATGGATTTGGAACATTTATTTTCGGCAATATTCAATTTCGGGTGAACGTTGTGTGTTAACCTTGAGCTGTATCAAAATTTGGCGAGCATTGAAAAGCCAAAATTATTAATTAAGCTCGTCTCGTAGACTTTCTCCAGGTTCCCATCGCGGAAGAGAAGTTGCTAGTTCATAATTCAAGGAGGCCTTATTGTGAGCTGATGTACATAGGAAGCAATTCCAATTTGAAGAATATGAAGAAAATTCTCCAACCCAAAATCAAGTGTTATATTGATCTAACAAAACAAAATTAATGTTGATTTGATTTGAAAGGCATGTGTATTGTCGGATGTTGTTATGGCATATTTCTATTTATTATCTGAACTTGGCATTCATCACCGCGGTTTACCGTGACACATTTTTAGCTAAGAGGCCTCTTCGGAATTTCTCCCGTGCTTCATACATTTGTGTCTCCAATCACACTCAAAGGGTTAGTTCGCTGTGTTTATACTTCCCTGTGTGCGTATTACTCTCTAATTGATTAAAGAGTGCTAAACTACACGCTGACGTCAGATATAGCGTTATTTTATTGTAAAGTGAATAGAGTTGACGTCGTTACCGAAGAAGTGGCGTTTAACACTTGAAAAAATACGAGGCTAAATAGGATAGAGGAATTAGTCAGTGGTGCTTATTTTATAATGTCTGGAAACATACCCAATGAAAACCGTCGGACGAGCGGAAAGTCGAACCAATCTGGCCCGGCACGTAAGAGTGAAGACAAAAAAGAGTCTCTAGGATCTGCGGGAAGCAGTGGAATTCTTAAGAATGTCAAGGAGAAAGAAACAGAGGAAAGACGAAGTAGTGAGAAATCGGCCAAGTCTCAAGCAACTTCCGTCGATTCTGCAAAGACTCAAAAGTCGGATAACAAAAGGTTAAGTGAGGCTTCTAGTTCTGGCCAATCAGTTCCTGAGGATGCAGCGAAATCTCAAATGAGTATTTCATCAGCTATATCTACTACACAGACCGAAGAAAGACGAAGGTCTAGCAATAAATCCGACAAGTCAAATAAGTCTAACAAGTCTGACAAAGATAGGGCTCGTCATGAGTTAATGGCATTACAAATTCAGAAAATCGGCCAAGGGAAAGTTGAGGAAAAACGGACCAGTAATCCACCCGAAGGTTCCAAACTGGCTATCATCGAAATACCAGATTTCACACAACGCCCAAAATCTCCATCACTGATGCTTCCAATAAGACAAACTAGTCGTCAGAAACTTAAATTTTCCAGTAGTCCACCAGAGGAGTTCGTTGTAGATAGGGATACGGACAACGGTGATGATGCTGACAGCGATGATAGTGGTAATGGACAAAGTCGTCGTGATCGTCTCTATAGTCTTGCGTCAGATTATTACGATTACCCGGCTGGCGATCAAGATGGCACCGATGATGCAGACCTTTTACTTTCTTACGATAGGAAAGAATCACGAGGATGGAGGTAATTCAATTTTACAACTTAGTGGCAAATGATGAACTTAATTTTCCAATCACCACAACAAATCATAATATTCGGTTTTGTAGGTTAAGAATTTCTACGTAAAGAATTCTCCGAATGTCAATTAATGTGCACATTATTTTTGTATATATAAATATTACTCCACTCGCGGCTTAAGATCAACTACTTTGATAATGATTGAATGTGTTTTTAATTTTTGAGCCTTCCAAACCTGCATCTTGATGCATGCCTACCAGAGATCCGTCAATTCTCCTCGATGCCAGACGTCATGTTTTATATGGCGAATGTCGTCAACTGTGTAAGATTAATTTAATAATAAAAATCCCATATGCGATTTGGTTCGATTCTGGAGATGTTCGGCTATAGTTTAAAAGATTGAGTCAACTTTCTGTGCAGATTGTTTGGGATTAATTTACCTCGAATTTATTTCGATTGGAATGGAAATGCTCGGATGATATTTTCAATCAAAAAACCATTTTAATCAACGTTTTCAAAATATTTTGCGTGGATTGCTGATTTTAGATATGTGCGGTCTACATGCTCGCAACAGGATCTGCTGCTCACGCCTGGGAAAATAGTGTGAAATCAATTCTAATTGAAGATGAAACAAAGCAGAAAGCAACTGATTTTGACTTGGGAACCCTGTCTGTTACTACCCGCGGCCATTTAACAGCGTTCATAGCTGTTTTAGGATGGATAATGAGCGTAGTCGGGGTCACCGGATTCTATTACGCTAAATGGCCTTTGATAAAAATGGTGAGATGTGGGTTCCAGTGATTTTTTTTTGAATTGAACAATTTCTCTAGTGGAACTTGCAAACGTAGCCACTTTACTTTGCTGAGAGTTGGATCCCTTTGACAGGCCGTAAGGCCGTCGGGGTTGCGATACAGGTATTTTCCTATCCGTGATGGCACCTACCCCAAACAAAATGCAAATAATTCGATGATATTTGAATATGGATTAACTGAAAACTGAGAAATGAACGTATTATTTGAAGTTCCTTTTTGCGTTGATTAGAATATGTGGTCATATACTTTCATCTGTGTCATACAACTCCTTGTGTCCTTATCGGTTGCAATAACAGTCCCACAAGCGTGTGCGAAATATACAGGAATGAGGGCGCCAATGTTAAGGCACCTACAAAAATTTTATACGGATTCACTTGGTGTCACCAGTCCAGATCAAGTTTACCAAGATCACCATGATAGAATTGTTGAGATGCAATCTGCTGTAAGTTGAAATAATAAATATAAATCCGGGGATAGCTGATAGCTTAGCTAGTCTTCGACTCCCCAAATTCTAATCTTCCAGAACTGCGGACCTTTCACATTAAATACATTCAATTTGATAATTTAATGCACAACAGGTCAGTTGCTGCGGTTTGAACGGTTACAACGACTATAAAGGTTTACCTGGAGCACCCAGCGGTGCATTTAGACCACCATACTCATGTTGTAACGGTCCCTGGAAGCTCAATATGTTTTGCACTGTCGGAGATGAAAAGGAATTTAAGAAACGGGTAACAAATGTGGTAAGTATCCAGGATAACACCCTACAAGGACAGTAATCGCACGCAAATACCAAACTGACTATAAACTTTAAAATCAGTTGATCCGGAGGTTGATTAATTCTACAATAAAACTATGCCTTAATTGTCAGTCGTACCGAAAACATTTTAAGGGAAACCATATAAACTTGCCTAAATTGTTCTGCATTTGTCATTTCAATTAACCTTATCATATCGTATTATCATGGTCAGCCCTTGCTGGTTATCATCATTCTACTTATTTTTTATTTATTTAATGTCAACATCCTAATTACAGGTCCAATACATTGAAGTTGATCGTCGTGATTGAAAATAAGTGTGTACTTTGTAATTTTACAGGGATGTGAAAAGAGGGTCCAAAGTTTATGCTACAATATCATGGCATTTTTTGGTTATGGAGGTTTTATCATCTCCTTGCTGTTAATTGCTGCATTAATCTGCAGCTTCATTTGTGTTTTGTATTTGGTTCGTATTGAAAAAATCATGGCCGACTCTGAAGTAGTTTATGTGGAACGACTCAATTTATTTATGCCAGAAATCGTAGAATCGGATGATGACTCTGAAGAAGATAATGCGGATGAACCTGGAGAGAAACGTCTTCTGGCAGATACTGATAAAATCAAATTGTCAGACGCAGTTAATGGATTTGTGGATCAAGTCCGTAGAGAGTATGGAATGGATGACATGGTTAAGAAAAAAAGGGTCATTTACAAAAAGACTAAGAAAGATAAAATCATTCTTGCACCTTATGAAATGAAAATGGCAGAAAAAAGAAAGTTTTCCTTGGTTGCTGGTCGTCATAATTATTTTCTTAATCGACAAATGCTCAAATATGCTGCCCGAATTGTTACAGCTGATGAGGGAGATGGTAAGTTCCACAGATCGTATTCGTCTCCTCAGCGTCGTCATCCCGTAGATATCGTTACTTAAAAAATAATCTATGAGACTTGGGTTGAGAAATGCAGTGGGATAACCTGCAGCAACTCTGCCTCTCGCTTTCCCTTGAAACCGATAAATCGTTTTCGGCCCGGCGCTGCATGTGACTGTGATTTGACTTTGTGTCCTATTTAAATTTATCACTAATTATAATTCATTTTTCCTAACGTATTTCGCAGATAGTCACGCGAAGAAGAGAATTCAGGCTTTAGATGATAAGATGAAATTAATCCGTGCTGAGCACAAGAAAGAAGTGGCAGAACATTCTGCACACGCCCATGCTAGTGTTCCGACCTCTCAGGACCGCCCTCTTTGGAAATTTGAACGCCCGAAGAAGAAACCTATTCCGAAGTCCTTAGTGGATTATCACAAGGGTGCCTTCGAGGCCAAACGGGAGAGACATAAGGTCCGAGAGGCAGTTAGGAAAGAGAAGAAAGCTAAAGACGCACTTGAAGATGAGGAAAATATGAAACGGCGGAAACAGGATGTGTTGAATAGATTGTTGTCACCAAAACTAAATTGAGTCACCTGAGCTAATATGTCAAATTAAATTTAGTGACATTATCGTATGATCAATTAGAGCAGATTCACCAGATAGGTGAATTATCCTGGTTGCGTGACTTATGTGTCCGATAGAACACAAGATCTTTCCGTTATATCAAAAATATCTTATCAAATAAAGCCAACGTCTTATATTATAAGGTTCCTCTGGATGTATGCCAAAAGGCCATTCCCCGTTTATTCATGTGACTAATACTGGGTGTCTTTACGACTGAACCGGGCACTTGAAATGTGCATGGCACATAATCATGTGACTATTTATAAGGGAAAGCCTTTGTATTGAAACGGGGAGCGTTAAAATCTGATATGGTAATGTACTACTGATGCGCACAAAACAAAGAACGCAAGACCTGGATAGAAATTCAAAACGTTTTTTATACACGGAGGGGCAGTTCTGCCCTTAGAAACTTGGAATTATTTATTTGGTCATACAGTATATCCGTATGTATTTCTATATTTTATGATTCGTACCTTCCAGTTTTTATAATCACGCAATATTTCCGCATTGCCACGATTAGAATATAGTTAGCCGGTATCGTTATGTCAATCAATTCATAATTTATTCTGGGTTGATATACGGGGATATATAATATGTGACATTATTAATTATTATGTTGTGTCAAATATGGAGTTAACGACCTATCCAAATCCGAATACAAAAGAGAAAATAAATTCGGCCTAAAGTTTCCGACTGATTCGGGTGCGGTTCTTTCTAAATATTAACGTCAATATCGGCATGGTTGACTGTGACTTGGAAGGTGCAATGGAAAATTAATCCACTTTTATAAGAACTCAGACTCAGTTTTAAAGAGATTGAATAATATGGCATATTTGAGCATAAATGTATATTTTTGAAATTCGGCATTCGGCGCGGCGACCGCTTTTGATTTGTAGTGACTTCTCCAGAAATATTGGCTGATTGTTCCCGAGAATACCTGAAATTGTGGAAAATCGGAATGGGCTGCCAAGCTCAAATTCAAGCAGAATAGACCCATAAACGGAAGTGTTAAATATTTAAAAGAAAAATGAATGCTAGTAAACGTTTGTTTAATTGCCACTTGCATGCACCTACCCAATCACAGACAATCATTCTTCCAGATAATGAAGTTGATTTTGGAGAAATCCGGACCTGAATCGGTTTGATGGTTCAAGATGAATTTCCTTTCAAAAGCACGAACATCATTTAAACTCACCGCTGTTTTAGTACCGATCTGGTAATCAGGTTAGCATTGCATTGCAGGATTCAATTAACTGTACCTTCCAAAAAGTACACAACACCAATAGCAACTATAGAAATTACAGCGTCCATTGCACAGAACACGGTGAACGCCTTAACTTTATCTGGAAACTTGTTCTTCAGTCCGTCTTTTTCGACTGCCACACCAAACGATATAACGGCCAAAATACAAACAATCACGTGGAGGGAGCACCAGATATCTTTTTTGTTGAGGAACATCTGTCGAAAATGCAAACATTTATCATCATGTGTATTCTTATTGAATACCTTTGGAGTCAATAGTTTATCATTTCGGACTCTCTCCTTACAAATCTATCTTGAGGTCATGCACCATGGCTTTAAAATGTCTGCCAAATCCTACCGAGTCATGAAATATTTGCACTAACCACTATGATTTTCAAGGTTTGGAGTTTTAATTAAAACTAGGTTTACTTACAAGTCCAACTGAGGCAATCTGAATGATGCTTGCTACTATTCCAACTGATGAAGCCGCTACCCACAGATCAAGGGTGTCACATCCCTTCAATTTTGATCCTTCTGTGGCATAATGACTACGACAGATTTCAATCCCAGGTCTGAAGAAACCGAGCACCAATGAAGAAGTTACGATGAGGCAAATACCGAAAATCTAAATTTATATAAAAGCAACCAAAACATGTCACAACAATCTGTGCTATAGAGTGCGCCAGAAAATAATATCAAATACTCGGCTTTTCCAATTTTTGCGTGCATTTCTTTTCCACCATAAATGCCTATTAAATTTTGAATAGAAACTTGAATGCTACAAGTCGCTCTAATCTTTTTAGAACAGATTATTTATTAGAAGTCCGGAAACAAAAACCTGCCACATTGAAGAAGAACGGGGCGAAGCTAACTTAGGTTAGGTTACCAAACCTAACTTAGCAGCTGCGATTACAATTTTTACCCATGGTGCAAATTAAGTTGGCCACTTTGTTTAAAAACTCATCGTCACATAGATCCAAGCAGCAAGAGAAAATATCGATGGAATAAATCGTAGTAGGTTCTTCTATAAATTAGAAGCAATATTTTGTTTATTTGAGTAATTATTACTCCAATAAACAAAATATTTTCAAACGATTGATTGAATTCCTGTAAATCTGATTTCATCCAGATGAGTTTACACATTAGTTTATTCCCTGGCACACCTAGTACAAGAATGTACGAAATATTAAAACGCACTTACTACAGACACGGCGGATACAGTCAAAAATACTTTCTTCTGTTCCATTTCTCAAATATTATTGTGACAAGTGCTAATAATTGTTGTGCAAATTTTAAATTAAATATTATATTGTTATAAAGCGTTTTAGGCGCTCCTAATTTCAATGAAGGTTTAGTGAAGTACGCGGAGTGAAGTAAATTGCTAACTAAATCGATCTTACGTTAGTACCTTCCTAAAATTATGCTGTTTACTTGTTTTAACCGAATGGTCAATTCTCGTCATTTTTCCTTGTTCCTCCTTCTCAATTGAAAGTCAAAAACTTGTAAGTTTGTCTCGTCAATTTCTAGTCATATCCGCTTACTTCTATTTGTTTTTCAAGGACATGTAGCGTAAAATGTGCACACAAGTTTTACTTTAAACTGTTAGCACTGCAGAGAATAATAATGTGAAACTCTTGGTGTTCATGCCAAGTATTTTCCTTCTCTGGCTCTGATTATAGAAAAATGTTAGTGAAAATGGTCCATAATGTCCACACAATAATAATTTGACATTGGAGTGAATATTTCTAGTTCACTCCATTTTTCCATACGCATCTGGAAATGCCTACTATTCTTGCCATATCAACGTCCTAATTTACCCACATCACAATATTACACAGAACGATAAGACTGTTCAGAGTAGCTGCAATTTGAATTACTCGTGTGGCCGAGTAAAACAACAACGCGATTAAAAATATGACCATCCGATACACGATACAGATATTCTGTCAAAAAATCGAATAAAGCAAAGAATTGCAAATAACAGACGTTGGCAATAACCAGAGATGATACACAGGACGGCAGTCTCCTGAGAGATTGGCAGGTTGAAATTTTTGAAAAATCAATACAAAATTAGACGAACTTTGTCGGTTTCATTTACTCATTAACTTTGCCTTCCAAGAAGTATACAACACCAATAGCAACTATAGCAAATACTGTGTCAGTTGCACAGAACACAGTGAACGCCTTAACTTTGTCCGAAAACATATCATCCTTGAGTCCATCTTTTGCAACTGCAACTCCAAATGATATAACGGCCAAAATACAAACAATCACGTGCGATGAGCACCAGATACCTTTTTTGTCGAGGAACATCTGTAGAATGTGAAAATATTTATCATATGATAAATGTATCTTCGATATTGTTTCGAGATTTTAAGTTTAAATTAAAACAACTTCTATTTACAAATCCAATTGATGTAATCTGAATGATACTTGCTACTATTCCAACTGATGAAGCAGCTACCCAAAAATCGAAAATGTCACATTGTGTCAAATCTGATCCTTCTATGGGTGATTGAGTATCACGACAAGCTTCAAACCCAGGTCTGAAGAGATCGAGTGTAAGCGAAGACGTTACTATGAGGCAAATTCCGCAAATCTGAAAATTACATAAAATACAAATACATCCAAAACATGCCACAATTTTCTGTGGTATAGAGCATTCCAGAAAATATATCAATACGTAAATGACCGAATACACGCCTGGTTCGATTAAACGCCTGGGTCCGATTAAACACCCGGTCACGAGATAAGTTATTCCATAAGACCGCGTAGTCCTCATTGCCCCAGTGCTCTAATTAAACGGCCTGTGGGCTAATACCGTTTTTAAATAAACGCCCGGGCGTTTATTCGGTAATTTACGGTAACTAGCTTCTTCAATTCATATGTGTATTCCTTTGTGCTTGCTATCAAAAATGAAATGACGTTATCAATCTTGAGTCCGAACTCGCGTCTGTTCAGGGTATGCGTTACAGATTATTGGAAATCCAAAAACTAAATCCTGGGCCGTCAGATATAAAATCATGTTTTGTACGTTCCTGGTGAAGAAGAAATAATGCAAAGCAAACTTGCAGCAACTATTGCTAAAATTTAAATTTAACCTAAGATTTGTCGAGAAACTCATCGGTAGAGCCAAAATATTGATGAAATAGTAATGTTGTTTTTATAGACAAGAATCAACAATTACTTTTTTAAGCAAAACTTTTACATTCCATTGATTCTACTGTCGATTTTGTGTAAATCTGATTTCAGGCGGCAATGAGTTGATACATTTTTAAATGGCAGATAGGTATTTTCTGTCACACCCTGTACAAAATCGTCCTTAACATGCTTACCACGGACGCAGCGGATACAGTCAAGAATGCTTTCTTCTGTCCCATTTCTCAAATACTTTTGTGATAAATGTGAAAAATTATAAATTAAATATTATATACCACCAATAAAATTATGAGACGGTCTGGAGTTTGATTGTAATCCCAATACTGAAGTGTTTAATTTTTTCAAATTACTCATGCTGGCACGCTAATAATTTAGATTCTTGTCTGATACGCGGTATCACTATTGATTTTGCGTGTTTAGCAGAATTAGTACGCAGAACCGGAGTTAAAACGCGTTGTTGAGTCATTGTGAGCTGATTGGGAAAGCATATTATGCAGTAACAGAAATAAAATGAAACCTCATAATAAGCGCAATTAAAACCAATATATTACGTAGCATATATTTGACACAGGTGATAGGACGTGAGTTAAAAATTAAAACTATACATAAATTAAATCCCGTATTTGTCAATATGCATTATTTACTACTAACGCTAAAACTAATATTTATGTAATTCACAGTCCTAGATATCCATTTCGGATTTAAAATTAAGTTAATTACTGTAGTAATCCGGTTGGGAATATGACTCAAACCAGTACTCAAAGTATAGCCCTAGCGAAGTGGTACCTTATCCCTCAAATACAAACACTAGGAAGAAGTCAACGGATAGCCAGGATATGCGTTTCCGAGTCAGAATGGAACACGTAATTTACACGATTATTTAAACAAAACACGAATATCTATGACTTGGACTCGAGAAATCGTCTTCTCCTTGAGTACAACAGGCATCTCATTGTTAAGTACATTATGAATCCTAATGTCCTAATTGTTCTCGATCTGTCAACATAATACCAACTTCCAACTTTGACTTTTATAGGGGAACAGGATTTCCAAAACCTTCCGTCGATACCAAAACTGCCACACTCTTTTTTTCTTGCATATATGAGTTTTTGGGAAATAGTGTTCAATGAAGCTGCAATTTGAACTACTTGTGTGGTCGAGAAAAATGACATCGATATTAAAAACATCACCAGACAAATGAACGATAGAGAAATTTTGTCGAGAAATTGAATCAAACAAAGATTTGCAATCACAAATGTTGACAATAACCAGAGATGTAATAGAGGAAGGCACACTGCTGAGAAATTGTTCGTAAATTCTTGATTCACAAGTTGTAATTTTCTAAAAATCAACTGGTCCGGGATCACATCTTCTGCTGGAGGCGTGTACCTGTGAATAATTGTTCAAGAAAATTAAGCATTCAAAGAAATATTACTAATATCTTAATTCCGAATATCTAACTAAATAAGTAACAACTAACGTCAATGAAAAAATGCGAAGGATAGTAGCTAATTATTCTGCAATGAAGCTGACACAAATAATTCACACAATAGAAGAAACTTTGACCTCATAAAGAAAGCTATTACAAATTAATATGTCCTGACAGGACAGCCCTACGAACTTTACCTACCTTCGTTGAAAATGCGGTGGAATAACTTCTGATTTGCAAGCCTAGCCTTGTTTCTTCGAGAGTGATATGGGAAATTTTAGCTTTCGATTTTGTTTATAGATTCATTTCAAGCTGGCAGTAGCGAGCCTTGGCACATAGGTGGTAGGATTCTACTCAGTGTATTCAGGATGATTTAAGGTCAAAACACCGACGAAGAATAAAATTAGTGACTTTGACTCAGCAACACTTTTAACGAATCCGTAATCCGTATCCTTACCTGCAGCACTTGGTGAGATTGGCTGACGTTGTGTAAAAGTACATGACAAATATCACCATATAAATGAGGAGCGAATGCCAACACACGGTGATCTCAAATCCAAGGAGCAGGGTCATTAGAAATTTTAGTGCTGGTCGACGGCAAATCCAACCGACAACGTTTGTAGAGCAGTAAAATGTTGGACTTTGCAGAGGTTGTTCTAGAAATCGAAGTGCGGCACAAGCGGCCAAGAACGGTCCACTCAACAGTGTCCATTGAATTAATTTTCGGGGTGTAGCAGTCAACTTTGTCCTTTCCTCCATATTTCTGCGCGAATATTCTATAAATTCAGAAAGGGGAATTAATCCGTTGCCCCTGTTCTTTGACTATGTGGGCTAAATCCCTCGGACAGACACGGCAAAGCGCGGTTGAAGAGGTTCTTTCTGCAATTAGGTCCTCCTTACTACTAAGGGTGCCTTCCCTAGGCACCCTCATTACACGTTGAATTTTTTTATAATGTAATGTAATGTAATTCAAGTTTTCTGTTAACTCTCCATGCGCAAAATCATCTCAAAGATGTCAAAGAATTCACGCTAACGTTTACCTACCTTCCTCAAGGCTTTCGTGAAAATTGAAGAAGAAGGTTAAGAACTTTACAATGTCGTTGCATCTCACTAAGGTCCAAATACTGAGAATTGCCGCGGCCGAATGACCGGATGTCCACATCAAGTGTACAATGAATTCCTCCGTCGAAGACTCAAATGCAGTCCACACATTTGAATTTAAATATATTGCACGGATTATTAAATTCAAAGTATTTAACCAGTAGAGAGTTAGGGCTTTCCTGGTGGTACAAACTCTTATCAGTATTTTCCCGTCTTTGTTGACAAATTCAATTGGAACAGATTTAAAGGAGAGAAAATGTTGAAATAGTGGGGAAAGTATGGCCTTATCTAGAATCAACGGCATTTTCTAGAATCCCGATAAGATTTTTAAGACTGAAAAAGGTTCAATTTTTACGACGTAAAGGTAAACTGCGTCGTCCTCATTCGTTACCCTTTAATCGACTATAACAGTGGACAATTTTAGTATTGGAAATGTTGTATATAATTATGAAGTTGTAGAAAGTTATTAGTGTTTCAACGATTTAAGCCTCGACTTTCTAATATATTTGCTTGTAGTAAAATGCTTCGCGCAGGTACAATACGAAACTAAAGATTTAGTGAAAAATCGCTACGTACATTAAGTAACGGATTGCAAAATTTCCAGGGTTGATTTAATTATTAGTTCCGTGAGTTATGATGAAATACCCGTCTACCGCATATCGTTCTGACAAGGAAATATCCTCATTGTTTATATGAGCCCT